>APFE030487860.1:89311-105422 GCA_000404065.3 Pinus taeda
TGGTTATGAGATTCTTGTTACTTGATTCAGCCAGACCATTACCCTGAGGATAGTAATTTGATGAATGAGATAAGATAACGCCATATTTGAAACAGAAAGATGAAAACTCTAAAGAACTAAAAGCCTTCGCATTATCAGTAGTGATCTTAGCAGGGACACCAAATCTAGTAATGATATTATTTTCATTACTAGATTGAAAATAACGACGACAATCGAATGGCATGGATATCGATCAAGCGCTATCCCTTTTGCGAAAAAAGGGGTGTACTACTATGGGTAGTTGACCCGTAGTGGTCAACATCTGGCTCTACTTGGGGACACGTAGCTGCACTGTAGGAATGTGAGAATCCAGAATCTGCGTCCACGCAACACACAACAAAACATAAGTAGCGTCCATCCAAAGATCATCATATAACATTAAGCACATGAAAGACATGAAAGATATAAGCTCTTCATTTATTAACTATCTAGTAACAAGGAAAGTAAATCTAATCCTAAAACAGAAATATAATCCTGAAATAATAGAGTAAGGTTAGAAATACAATACAAAGGATGCCCTATGGCATCAGATATCATCTTTGAAGAACAGCTTGAGCATTTGGCCATTTGCAGGTAGATCAAGTGGTTCGCCATCCAATCTGCTCAAGTGGAATGAGTTTGGTCCAGCTATATCTCGAATGATGTACGGTCCTAGCCACAAACTGTCGAACTTCTTATGTTTTCCTGGTTTTTCATTCTTGCGATCCCAAAGAAGCACCACATCTCCCACTTGCAAAGATCTAGATTGAGAGAATTTATCAAAGCTTTTCTTAATATTAGATTAATTTTTACATATAGCATCAAAAGCTGTCCTACGAGCTTCATCTAACTCCATAATTTGATCTATTCTATTCTGAACATCTTTATTAGTAGAAAAAAGCTGAAGGAGCTGATAAGCTGGCGATTTTAGGTGCACAGGTAAGTTACATCCAAGCCATAAGCTAATTCAAAGGGGGATATACCAGTAGATTTCTTCTTAGTGATTCTATTTGCCCATAAAGCATACTTGATTTTGCTATCCCATGATCTCTTATTATTTCCTACTATCTTCTTGATAATGGTTATGAGATTCTTGTTACTTGATTCGGCCAGACCATTACCCTGAGGATAGTAATTTGACGAATGAGATAAGACAATGCCATACTTGAAACAAAAAGATGAAAACTCCGAGGAACTAAAATCTTTGGCATTGTCAGTAGTGATCTTAGCAGGGACACCAAATCTAGTAATGATATTATTTTCAATGAAATCTATAATAACCTTTTCAGTGGCATTCTTAGGAGGAATGGCTTCAACCCATTTAGTGAAATAATCAGTAGCATTCAAAATCCATGAGTAGCCATTGCTAGAATTTTCATGGAACTTCCCGATGAAGTCCAGATCCCAATGCTAAAAAGGTGCCTCTATAATGACAGGTTGTAGGGGCAGGGCAGCAAGCTTCTGTTTCCCAGTGAATAGTTGACAGGCTTGACAAATTCTAACAAACTTATGCACATGAGAAAAAATTGAAGGCCAATAAAAACTAGCTCTCAGAATTTTGTGGGCGGTAGTTCTAGCAGCATAATGACCACCACAAAATCCTGAATGAAACTCAGAGATTAACTTCTTGGACTCAATGTCATCAACACACCTAAGCACTATGCCTTCAGGATTTCTCCATCCAAGGCGATCCTTCATAAGGCAATACTTAGTGGCTTTTAGTCTAAGAGCCCTTCTCATATCCGCAACTAAATGGCTAGGACATGTAAGATTCATCAAGTAATAAACAATGTCCTTGTACCACTTATGTTCTTCTAATCTTTGCAAATCCGGTGAAGATAGATCGCTAAGACAAAACAAACCAAGAGTCTTTTCGTTACTTTCAGTCAACATTTGAGCCAAACCTTGGCCTTTGACTAGCTTGGTGGGTCTGATCTCTAAATCATATTCTTGTATTTTAGTAACCCACCTAGCGCAAGTCCCTAAGCAGTCCGTTTGAGTTAATATATCTTTAACAACAGAATGTGGGACGAAAGCAATGATTTTAGAATAACCCACATAAGTTTTGAAGTGCTTAAGAGACTTGACCAAGGCATAAGCTTGCTTTTCCATGGTATTATACTTTAATTCGGAATTTTGAAGCGCTCTACTCATGAAAGCAATAGGTTGCTCGTGACCATCTTTATTCTTTTAATAGGACACCAGCAATGGTATCTTCGGAAGCGAAAGAAAAAATCATGAAATCCTTGGAATAATCGGGACTAACTAAGACAGGAGCTCTTGCAATAGCGCATTTGATTTCTTGAAAAGCCTTTTTGTCGTCTTCTTGCCAAACAAATTTTGCATCTTTCTTCAGAAGACTTTGAATAGGCTTAGCTATTTCTGCGTAATTTGGAATAAACCTTCTAGGAAAATTTGTCTTTCCAAGGAAAGACTGAAGGGATTTAAGATTATGAGGAAGAGGAATCTTTTGGATTGCTTCAATTCTTTCAGGATCAATCTTGATTCCATCCTTAGAAATGATATGGCCAAGTAATTTCCCTTCGGTTACTCCAAACACAGACTTAGCTGGATTCAAAGAAATCCCGTATTCTCTACATCTATCGAAAACTTGCCGATCATCTTTCTCTTTGCCCTGATGATGGATCCCATTTGGGATTCGAAACGTTGGTGTAAAAATCATCTTACTGTGGATCCTCCGATCAAAGATTCAAATAGCACAAACCACAGATCTCTGAAATCCAATGATTTACATGACTGATACCATCTTTAGAAAATACAGTAAGATCATCTTGGTAAATCTCAATAAAAATCCCGATTAACCCCTTGAAGGCATAATCCATAGCCCTTTGAAATGTAGCCCTAGCGTTGGTTAATCCAAACGACATTCTGATGTATTCAAAAGTACCCCATGGTGTGGTGAAAGTGGTTTTATGACGATATTCCTTTTTAACTCATACCTGATTGTACTCAGAAAAACCATCTAGCAACGACATCATTCCATAACCGGTTACTCTTTGTAATAAAGTCTCTATGTTTGGCAAAGGGTAATTATCTTTCTTGCATGCTAGATTAAGATTTCGAAAATCGACACAAAGCCTTATCGTACCGTTCTTTTTCCTAACAATCACTAGATTCGAACAACATGTCGAATGCCTTGTTTGAGCGATAATTCCAGCCGCAAGCATTTTCGCAAGCTCTTTCTAAACCAAAGGGGTTATCTTAGGATTAATTTTCCTAAGTTTCTGGCGAAAGGGTTTAGCATTTTCATCTTTTAATGGGATAGTATGTTCCATGACATCTTCCCTATAGCCCTTTAATTCATCATAAGAAAAAGCTAAAAATCTTGATACTTGCGAAGTAAATTAGTTAACTTTTTTCTTTCCTCCACACTAGTACCTTTACCAATTTTAACAATCTTTGGGTACTCAGGACTACCAATGTTTATCTCGAGATATTCGCCTGGGTCCATTTTATTTTCCTCTCTCAACTTCGTGGCATCATGACGATCAAAGTGTTGCTCTATGGCAACCACATTCCTAGGAGTAGGATTTATGATATGCTCATGATTTAAAGATCCATCCTCCTCAGAATCTATTCGGAAATCTTCAAACTCATCAAGACTATTAAGAAAACGAATGACTTGTTTTTCATCATTAAAGACTTCCCAATGCTCTGAGTTATTTGGAACAGATGGTCTAAATATTACTTCCATTTTGATCTTATCCTTAATTAGCTCATCAGATAACTGGAAGGTAGTAGCAGCTATGGCAAGTTCATCTGCCAAACTATTTTGCTCTCTTGGGATAGCTTCGAGGTCAAGGGCATCAAAATGTTCCATAGTATCCCACACAGCATTTCAATAATTCCTTAGTCTTTGATTTTTACATGTGAATTTATTTTTAAGTTGCATGATAATTAAATCAGAATCCCCCTTAATGTTAAGCAACTTAATTTTCAAAGACTTTGCCAATTCAAGACCCAACAATGAAGCCTCATATTCAGCAACATTGTTGGTTGCTTCAAATTCTAATTGATAGGCAAACTTGAAAATGTGATCAAGGGGAGATTTAAGCACTATTCTAGCACCTCTACCATGCCTAGACGTTGCACCATCAAAGTACATGTACCAAACTCTATCATTGAGATCCTTAATCTTATCATCAGGAGGAATTATGAAATTAGACATGATAGTGTAATTCCCAATGTCAGATTGCTCTTTAATTATCTCGTTGTGAGGTCTCTTAGGATCTTCAACATGGAATTTTCTTTCGGGCTCTCTATTAACTTTTACAAAACCATCACCCCTAGGAGAAGGAATCATAGCATATGACCAATTCATTTGAATACTTCCTCCTAGATCAGAGGCCCACTTTCTGGATAAAAGCATACCCCAGGCATCAGGCACATCAACGACAACTATATCCATAACAATCATGATGTCTGGGTAAACTGATAGATGGAAGTGTAAATCTTTGATCAAACCATGCACTTCAATTTTCTTAGAATCCATGGCACATATGTTATAGTAGGGTTTAGAAACTCTTAAGTTAAGTTGTTCCATGACCCTTTTAGTCATGACACAAGCTGATGCAGTAGAATCCAACATGCAATTATTCAATTTATATCCACTAACTAACAAGGTGATAAAGAAAGGCTGGTGATCTTTGTTATCCGCATCTAAGCTTTGCAAATATATGGGAGCATCGTGATAGTCAACTTCCCGAGTCTTCTGTTGAGAAATATTTACTTGAGGACCTTGAATAGCTTTTAGTAACTTATCTCTTTGGGAAGGGATTTTAGCAATCTCTGAGACAGGAACCCAAATTTTCGCATTGTTGAACCAACTTCCCAAATCGACATCTAATCCAGAGTTTAAACCAGGGTTAAAAGTTCAAGGGGGAGTTTGATTCCCACTTTGATCTTTATCCCTTCTCTGATAGGTCAAACCTTTATCTCGAGCAATTTCCATGATTTGCTCGGGAGAGGGTTTTTCACCATATAACCTAGCCAAAATGTCATCTTCATTTTCAAGGTTATTTATACTAAAAGCTGATGAAGGATTCATAACGTCACGACTATTTTCCTTGACCTCTATCCAATCATCCATAGACAAAGGAAACTTGTTACCTACTACATTTATTTGATCACCTGCCCCAAACATTCCATTACCTAAAATTCTTCTAACGATGGGACAAGTGGCCTCTTCATGAAGAGCATCACAAACCCGACAGTAAGGAGGAGCATTATCAACCAAATTAGTAAACGGATTAGGAGGTCTCTGCTCACTAGATTGACCCTTATTTTGCCTTGTTATTTCTGTTATTATTATTTCTAGGTTGGAAATTTTGCATTTGCGCTCTTTCAATTTGGACCAACCTATTCTACAAAGTAGCTATCTCCTTATTATGATTAATTTTCATGGTTTCAATCTTTTGGAGCAATTTGAGAACAAGTTCGCTTTCAGGCTCTTGAACTGCTTTTGCTTTAGGTTCTTTTAGTTTTGTAGCAACCCTATCGAAACCTGGGATCTCAAACTTCCCAGATGCTGCCTTGTCCTTTTCAAGCTCTATAGCTAAGGCTTGGAAATCCTTATAATCATTAAGTCTAGCACGCCTCAATTCATAAGATGGCTAAGGACTAAAGGCATCAATGTAAAAATCTCGAAGAGATTTGTCGGTAGGTTTATAGTCTTGAGGTAATTTTCTAACAATACCATTAAACCTTTTGTCAAATTCTTCAACAGTTTCATTCTCTCTCTTTTTTATTATGCTAATAGCTTTTACGAGGTGTCTTCCTTCTCTCTTATCTCCATATTTTTCTTTAAAGGCATTGATGATCGATTTTAAGGAATCAAATGAATTCCGAGGCTTTTCGGTAAACCACTCATGAGCATCACCCCCCAAGGTTAAAACAAAAAGAGTCATTCTAACATCCTCATGATCGAAATCAACGGACCTTGCATACTTAGCCATCCATATACTAAAATCTCTCAGATGCGAATTAGCACTAATCGAATTATCTCCTTGAAAGCTAGGCAACTTATCTAACCCAAGTGATGGAAGATCATTGGAATACCCTGGAATGTTAGAAAAATTGCAAGGGGCATAGATATCCATGATGTCGTGCCCAACTGGACTAGTAAAAAGCAAATGGATATCAGAGAGGGCTTCTTGTTCGAGGTTAACAAGAAGTGTACGAGAAGAGAGTTTGTGTAATCGTACCCTGAGGGCCCTTTCAGGATCAGGAGTAGGATTGCACAGACTGCTTGGATGTCTTCTAGTATACACTCTTGTAGATAATATATGAAGTGGAGTCGCCACTCGGACAGGAAGTGAAACATGGAAAAGCTCGAAATGAAAGGACCAAGGACAGAAAAAACTTTATCCCCGGCAACAGTGCCAGAAAATGTTGTTGCACAAATTGTGTTAAATTGGCAACTAGGGCCAAACTCCATGTGGATCAGCGTATTTATGACAGCTGATATTTTTATTGGATCCCTCTCGTCGAGAGGTGTAGGATTGATCCAAAGATCATCCGATTCCGATAAGTATTTATGGAGATATGAATTTATTTTGTTTATGGAATTATTATCAAGCCGACCAGCAACTTGAGTAGGCTCAGAAGCCCAATAGTCATGTCCATTCATCATCTACGTTTTAGTATAAATATATAGTACTTGAAATCATTTGTAATACACATCCTCTTCATGTGTTCTCCTCCTCTCCACGTCTTGGGTTTTTGGAGAAGGAGGGACACCTAAAATATACATTTGCTGATGCCCTAGCCGCAGTAGCTGATGCCCTAGCCGCAGTGATACCCTAGCCACAGTAAGTCGCATACCTATGAGGAGACCTTCACGCAGAAAAGAGGAGACTTATGTGCAGCATGAATAAGCCCCTATATGTTGTCTCAAGAGGCTCAATCCGCAGATGAAAGGAGGGCTAATATAGGCCCTAAATGAAGGCCTGAATCTGCTGTCTATTGACCCTATGCACAGCTCCTTATCCACAGTCATAATCTGCCTTATTCGCAGAAAAAGAAGGAGGTCCCGGCCACCGAAAATGGAGGTCTCAAGCAGCTGTCAAACTGTGCCTTGAACCGCAGTCCAAACAAGGAGTTTAAGCTGCAGTTCAGGTGTGCCCTAATCCGCTGTCAAAGTATGGCTAGTGCTGCCCTAGTCACAGTCCTAAAGGAGGTCATAATCAGCAGCAAATAAAGGAGGAAGGCTGTAGTTAAAGGAGACCTTATCACAGTATGAAAGGACCCTTAGATGCAGCTGGACAGTGAATCTAAAACGCAGCAAGGGTAGCTATATTATGACATGTTCAGGTACTGTGACTTGATGGGCAATAATGCTGATGCATATAGCAGTCAATGGTATCAGCATATTCATTGACATGGCATGGCATAGCATGGCATGGAAGGCACACTATATATAATGGCAGAGGACAGCATGATGTATGGACAACAGCATGATGTAGATCATGGGTAGATCATGATGACGATGACTCATACTAGCAGGGGCAGCATATGCACAGGGGCAGCATGATGACGATGACTCATAACCTAGGGGCAAACATAATGACGATGATGATGGGCAGCAAATGGACGAGATGCAGAACGATGATAGGTGAAGGAGTCACCTTGAGAATCAGTTGAAGCAGAATGTCTTCAACTGATCTCATCATAATACGAAATGATCTATGCTAGATCTAGATAAGTCAAAATATTGACTTCTGTTGTAAATGTACTCTCTCTCTCTCTCTGCTGAACTTTGAAGATAAAAGAAGATTTGATCAAAGGGTTTCCCCACACATTGTGGGGTTTGTCCCTGGTTCGCGCCATATCTTGTGTTCTCTTGTCTTGGCTTGTCTTCTGCGTTTTGTATTTATGTTCTATCTGCAGTTTATCGTAATGCTGATGTGATAGCTAACTGTGAAAATTTAAATAAATTGCTCTCGCATAGAACATACCTAAAATTAACAAATTGTTACGACAACGCTCAGACCTAGGGCTGTTACCCTGATCCTCGATCTCTCCATTTAAGCATGTCTCTCGCGGTTAAAGGGGGTAGACCCTATGGGACAATGGATGACCAACTGTGGACCAGTCGGGTTGGGAAACACGAGGGAAAACAAGTGCTTATATGATTTTATTAAGTTAATAGACCAGTGCCTTATGGAGTTGATGACAGAACAATTGTTTATCAAATACTGCAGAAATATGAACTCATTAACAATCATTTACTATCAAATAACCCACACAAAGATTAATTTTGCCAAATGCGAGATAATCGATAAATGCTCAATGGCTTAACAATATTCCAGCAATTAAAATTCGAAAGATTGAATGCTTTAAATAATCACGTAATTTTAAATGCTAATCAATTATCACTTTCATATAGTTAATTTTCAAATGAACATTTAAGCATGTTTAACCATATAAAGAAATGATAAATATTGATCCCACATAAAAATTTTAGCCTCAGCAGAAAAGATATATCGCAAACATGACAAATCCCTGAGCCAAGATTGAAATTGGCAAAAAATTTCCAAAATATTTTATATTTTCAAATAAAACAAGACTAAGCTAACTAAAGTCTAAGTAAATGAAATTTTAAATCTAAAATCTAAACTAAACTAAAAACTTTTTTAATTATTATTATTATTTATATTAATTATAAATATATATTATATATATATATTATTTACTATAAAAATTTAACTTTAAACAATTAAAACTAAATTTAGAAATCTAAAAACTAAACAAAATTAAAAATAAATTTGAAACTTAACTCTAGTCTATAGGAACCTTCTTTTTTGTTTTTTTTGGTTATAAATAAAATTTATTAAAAAATAAAACCAGACTAAGCTTGAAACTAAAGCTAATCTAATGAAAATCGATTTTTTTTTAAATTTTATAAAGGTTCAGAACTCAAAATCTAAAATTAACAATAATCTAATTTATAAAACTTAAATCTAAAAACACTAAAAACACTAACCCTAAGTCCTGACCATGATAATATATATCCCACGCATATAACTATACTCCTAAGCTAAATTGAACAAAACGCATACATGCTAAAATCGAAAGCGTGTCTACAGTGGTGTGCAGGTTCGCTGGAAGGATGAGAGGGGACGCAGGGACTGATACGCGAGGGGAAAGGCAACAGACTAACATGCGGTGGACAGGTAACAGCAATGAGGGTTCGGGGAAGATGATGACAACGTGAAGGAAAGAGCAGCGGGCTGGGGATTAGACGCAAGTAGGAGGGCGATAATTTATGGCCACAGAAAGGGATAATACTCGACGAGTTTGCAGCGAGGAGGTAGTACGCAGCACGCAGATGGGCAACGGATTGACAACGTGAAGCAGCGTGGGTGGAGGAGTATAGAGTTTGAAGCAACAACGTACAGGTTTATGGAGTAGGGATGGTGGATCATACACAGGAGAGTAGAAAGGGATGCGTGCGGTGGTGATAGATAATGAAATCAATGTCTGCACAGAACAATAGCCAGTGAATATACTTGCTGCAGCAGATGAAGTATGCGTTGAAACTGGAATGGACAGCGTGCAGGTTAGCCTGAGGAATACGGATTTGAGTTTCTTTGCACAGACAGACAATGTGGAATGTGTGAAAAATGGCAATGCGTCTGATTGAAGAAGGAGCCACGCAGGTAAAGGGAAACTGAGTGGATTTAATAGACAACGTGCGAGGATCTGGAAGACTGCGAGGAGGACACAATGGGCAGTGGAAAAGTAGCAGTGTGAGCAGGGTTTGCGGGTGTGTTGGCAAAATTAATAGAGAAAAATGGATTCACGCAGAGCACTGGTATGGCCTAGGCAGCCTTGAGTTCCTTCTGAAAATTGAAAGGAAATTTTGCTCCCTTTGCTTCTGATGAAAACCCTGCAATAAATTTCCAGATCTGACAGTAACCTTCGGACAACGAAAACAATGCCCCTGTAAAAATTGGTTGTAAAGCCAGATCTTGCCCTCTAGGGCCTAGATCTGGCTTCAGGGCAAAATTATATCCTCAGCTCCAAAAAACCTGTGACAGCCAAAACAAAAATAACCAGAAATAATATATGCAAAACGATTAAAACCCTACAAATCAATTACACTATTTACAGTTTATGACTCTACAACAGCCATATTTGTCAGTAATCCACAATGATATTTTCAGAATTTTCAGGTTTACTATGAGATACTTTAGAAATCTCTCATGCATTCAAAAAATAAACTTAAATGATAGACCCAGAATCAAAACTGGCTGGGCTCTACAAGAAAATGCTTTGCGGGAGTTGGCTGGTTCAGCCGAGAACTTCCCCAAACGCCCATTGATCTTCTCAATAAGGATTTCCTGCACAACTCACTTCAACCATCAATAAAGAGGGAAAAACAGTACTAAATTCCAGATCCAATGGAGATACCTGCCATTATTTCAGAAATTCTATTACCATTCAAACCCTAGTAAGTGAACAAGATACCTGTGTTCAACATCACTCTACATCAAGCTATTACCAATGACTGAAAACAGAATTATGCAGAAAATAAAGCAGCTTACAACACTTCAAGAGAGTAACACCAGCAAGATTTCAACCCCAATGTCTTTCTTTATGGCACAAGAAAAAGTTTACAAGAGAGCTTTCTTCAGCACAAGACTCATTGATCGAATGATCTCAAATGACCCCTAGCACTCTATTTAAAAGAAAAATTCCCAACGGCTAGTTCAAGTGATCCATGTCAAACTAATCTCGACCGTCGATGAGGATCAAGATTTCTTTTAATCTCATCCATCGAATAAAAAAAATTGAAATTCTACATTTATTTACTCAAAAATTTGACTTATTATTATTTTTTAAAATTTTTATTTTATTTTTAATTTTTAGTTATTTTAATTTTTATACTTTTAATTATTTATATCTTTTATTTTTTAGTTGTTTTTTTTTTTTTTTTTAATTTTTGGATCCTCGAACTTACCCTTTGGAAACAATCACCTAGGACCTAGAACCTAGGACTTATGAGGGGATTAAAACATTTTCTAACCCTCAAGACACTTTACATCATGACTTTTACAATTTTACATCTCAAGGGGGAAAACCCATTTGACATAGACCCTCATAGAACACCCAGTTCTGTGCGACCAAATATAATCTAGCAGATCAACGCACTAGGATTCCCCTAAGATTCTAATGACAAAATCCATTCCGACTTTGGGGTTAGGCTGAAGGAAAACTCTGCCGATCATGGATTGGTGGGACAAAAAACCTTCCAGAACGTAGATTATCACTAGAAAATTAGGTCCACCTAGGCAATCTACATACATGACTCAGATCTGCTAAGATTATTTACAATTTACATATGCAGACTGGGTTTACAACATAACATGATTGGGCTGATGATGACAGTCGGATGGCACAGACATATCGATCAAGCGCTATCCCGTTTTGCGAAAAAGGGGGTGCACTGCTATGGGTAGTTGACACGCAACGGTCAGCAAACTCCATATGACTGCTCGTGCTCCTCTAAGGTATCATCGTATGAACCCATGGACTTGTCCAACGAAGAGTCCTCATCCTGACAAACATAAAGAATATCTCCCTGCTCTACTGCTGTCATCTCCTCAGTGTCACTCAAGCATGAATGGTCAGGGCCCCAAGGTGCTTTGCAGATGAAGCAAAGTCCCTTTCTCCTCATCTCATTCTTGCTGCATGAGCCCCCAAACCTGAGTTGCTCCTCTGTGGTCAACTGTCTCCTGAGCAGCCCAATGTTTTGCCCAACCAACCTCTTAGCTGGACCATAAGCAGTAGGTGAGACCAACTACTCTCTCCTCCAAACAGACAACAATCGAGACTACAACTCCCTACAGATTGCATCACGGCCTCTCATACATGAGGACAAGATGGACTGCATGTGTGCTATGACTCTGTCAGGATGATGTTTCCTAATGCTGAAGAAGCATTGGAACATCTCCAAGATCAAACCATCACACTCTAGATCAAACATGACTTCATAAGTCCTAGTTACAACCATAACTTCTAAAATCTCAAGCTTCTTCCCAAATGTAGGACCCACACTGTTGTCTAAGTCCTGAAAAGTATCAACTATCAGCTTGAAAACTCTCCCCATAACATCATCATTGTAAGGAGCTCTAAGGGTGGTTAGTCTCATGATGTGACTGAGACAAGATGCAATTGGGAGTCTAACCCCTTCACAAGGTTCCTCCAAGAACTTGTGCTGTATGAGAGCAAGCATAGCTGGTTTTAGAGCCCAAATTAGTCTCCTCCCTTCTAACTGGCTCACTTTGGAAAGGAGGGCATCAAGTTCATCAAGTTTGAAGAGGACTTTCCATGTGACCCTCATGTGTTTCAAATCTGTCCCAAGTGCAAAGATTTTGTGTCCCATCTTGGGCTCCTTCTGAAGAATGGCATAAACCTCTCTTGAGAAAGGTTTGTCGTTCAATTTTGTTTTCTGATATGTATTGTGGTTTGCCAGAGCACTATTGTGTTGATTCATGAGGCGCTTTAAATACTCCATCGTTCAACAGTTAGACTGTAGGCGACTAATTTAAATTTTTATCTTAAAAATAGAGTGAATAGTATCCGCCCAAAATATCACCTCCTTAGGCTCCAATCGATTATCATTAAGAAATTCACTAACAGCTGATACACAACGTTGTAAACAAATTGAAATAAATTTCTTCTTATACTCAATATACAATGCACAATGCACAGAAAACAAGAGGGAACAAGTGAACCGGGAAATTTTTGTCACAATGAGACCGCCTCCAAATAATAACCAAAGATGATTTTTGAACCAGCTACTTTGACCCAGAACTGTTGACCTCAGAATGCCATCAGCATTGCCTTGACCAAACTCAACGCATTCTGCCCAAACTCAACACTTCTACGTTGTTTTTGCAAGTTGCTCTCTGCACCATCGCTGTACTTTCGTGTGCATTCCATAGGCATCACATGCAATTCGGCCTTCCGCCTTAGCAACAAACCCTAGACAGTGAACTGAGTAGCGTATAATTTCCCGCACCAGTCGATAAACCCTGCACTTCCAGACCCATGCAACTTGGAGATATATGGCCAATGAATTGAATTAATAGACCAGAAACAAGATGCCAAGATAGAACCTGGTCTTAACTCGCGAAACTTGTACACAATGTATAATTAACTCTTGGAACAACTGTGAGCAGCTGGAACACTACTCTCGAGTCACCTTCTTTGTGCACGAGATTAGACTGGGCACCAATACTGTAATCAAATCTCACAAGTATCCTTGAAATGCTCTAACTGTCTGCCCCATAGAGCAACTCGCGGCCTAGCTGCCTACTAATGCCAATTGTCTTGAAATAATTTGCCCATGATTACTGTGACCACTGGAACTTTTGCCTCAGCGTCTCCAAATGCTTGTCTAATCTTGTCCTAGAAAGTAGAGGGATCGAGAGCCACTACAATAATACGCCTCAACACTTAGCAATGAGTTAAACCATATCAATTTTCCCCAAAGATACTAGCAAATGATATTGGACCATAAATATGCGATCGACCTCCACAAATTCCAAGCAACTCGGTTTTGATGCTATTCGGTCATTTGAGATGGAGAATAATTTAGTTCCAGGTATCTCGGCTGCCTGTTAACTGGTTAATATAAGAATGCGATTCTTGGTTCTACTTGACAAGTCGTGGCAAAGACCACGAGTTGAAATTTTGACTGTTGCCCATGTGACAATTTGACCTTTGCGTGCAACAAGAATTTGCCAAACACCCTCAAATTTCTCTAATGGCCACCGTATGCTTATTATTCATGCGCATGTCAAACTTGGATCTAGTGCTTCGGTCAATGATTATTGAACTAGGACTTGTGTTCTCCATTGCTACGCATTACAACCCTCGCTCAAGCACCGATACTTACAATTGCCTTCAATTGGTCGCACTCCAAAAGTTTTAGCCCCAATCGATTATGGATTCCACCTGATCTTTGTAAGTTGTAGTCATGGTCCACTCACAGTGTTTTGACTGTTAATTCCCATGTATCGATCATGTGCAACAGGTGCAAATCCAATTTATGCAGGCTCGACTATACCGAGACCTTGGTGGCTCATCCTTGCAAGCTCGGTCTTCGAATCGATTTTGGTGGCTAGTCGGCCCTTTTAGAATGAATTGCGGCTCCCACTTTACCTTGATAAAATTCTAATGACCCATTAAAATAAACATGCTGGGACCCTCAAAGTAATTCGACACTTTGTTATGAACTTTGGGTTAAGCAAATAATGCAGATAATATAGTATTCGTCTTCACCAATTAGAAGTGCTCAACATTTTTGTGGAATTATTTGACGCCTTCTAAAATAAAAAATTTGACCTGGCAATGATTCAACGTTCTGGGTAAATAAACTCAGCCACAAATAACATACCAACACAATGCAACCTCAATTGGTAGATCGGCCTAAGCACTTGGCCTCAACAATTAAGCTCCAACACATATAAATCACCCGCCATAATTATTCTCTAGTAGAAATAACTTGGTCCACTAAAACCCTCGCTACACAAGTTGATGATGAACCTTTGAGAACAATTTTCTTTGAGGAGTTTTGTTGAACACTTGATATGCAACCCCGATCTTCTGCAACAAACCCTTAGGCTGAGCCAGAGTCTGAGCTCTAATACCGTTGTAATGTCCCAAATCAGAAATTTTTGGAATAAGCACTTCATCTAAAACTATCGTGCATTTACCAAAAAATTGCCATGTAAAACCCAAACCATAAATTTATAAATTGCATAAAATCTCATTAAAAATCACAACACGAGGAACAATGAGAAATGCAGCAACCAAAATCCAGCTTTATTATATATAGATAGATGCCAATACAATCATTGGGAATGCCCCTCCGGTATCCAAACTGAAACAAAAAGACAATCACTACACCTGTGGCTTCTGAATGAATCCACCAAGGGGAGATGGGTGTTTGCCCAATCTCTCTATATTACTCGAGGGTTTTCGTCCCGGGGTTACCAATGGAGTAGAGAACTGGGTTCTCAACCTCTCATACAAGAAACAATATCAAAACCAAGATGTCCTCCAATGGCCTCCTCCTCCTCTTTTATAAATCTGATGGACCCCTCTAGAATCTTCTATTTTATTATTATTTTAATCATGGAGCACTTTTACTTCTTTTATTTTAATTAAAATATTCTTTTTTAATGCGGGAAAAGGGTAAATTGGCCACCATGTATCCTCAGGTCACTGAAAATCCCATCCAAAAGTCCCATCATGTAGATCTTCTCGTTCCGGTTCCAACGAGCTATTAAACTGATGTGCTCCATCAACTAATCTCCTCGAAATGCCACCTCGAGCATAATTAATTAAGTTATGCCCAATAATAATGCTGATTTTTTAAAGTTGTTGGAATGCAACGAAATGAAAGGCAAGCTGTGTTGATGATGGAATATGCCAAGCGAATGCCATCAAATCCCATCAAAACTCCACAAAACTCCATCAGGACCCCTACTGACATAAATCTACTCCACTGACCTGGCCATCCCCTGTCTTGGAAATCCACCCTAGCTGTACTATGAAGAAGAATAAAAATGGGGACATGACATCCTTCATACATGATATTGACTCTCTTTGACTTTATTACCAATCTTAAGGGTTCACAATGGGAGCCATTACTAAAAATAAAATTCCTTGCTCATGAAACCCATGAGACAAGCATTACAACAATAGTTTTATTTTTCTTCTTTACATCAATTACATAAAATCACAATTACACATGTCATTATGAAGACCAAACCTAGTTATACTTTTCAACACAAAGAAACCCTAACTTGAGACCCATGATACTTTTCAAGGGTACTTGGGCTCTTATTACAATGGATTCTGGAATATAACAACATAAATATATAGGATTAAAGCTTTATTACAAACTTACGAGCTTAGATCCAACATAGCTCATGTACATAGGTTTTGTTTGCATGATAAAAACATTTTGTTTAGGCACACATCTGATCAACTTTTGTTAAGTGTGTCGAAAGGTATTTATGGAAAATATTTTTTTCATTTTTAGTTGAAATTATAT
>APFE030487863.1:0-89024 GCA_000404065.3 Pinus taeda
ATGTTAGGAAAGCATCAGATTTGTTCTTCAATAAATGAACCCAACACATTCTGGTGTAGTCATCAATAAATGTCATGATATATTTATTTCCATTTGCAGAAGGAACAGGCATTGGACCACATAAATCTGAATGAATAAGTTCAAGCTTCATATGTGCTCTTGAATGTGAGTCATGAAATGACTGTTTACTATGCTTTCCTAGAATGCAAGCATCACATTGCTTAAGTTTTCTAGGAATTGTAGGCAAACCAGCCACACCATTTTTCTTCAATAACTGGAGACTGTCATAGTTTAAATGTCCAAATCTAGCATGCCATAATAAACTTGATGGAAGTGTACCTTCTTCATGACGAGAAATATATGAGAAATGTTGTTTATGAGCAGATGTTCCTTGCCGTTTGAGAAGTCTTTCTTCTTCTATTCTCCTCATGAAAAGTGAGTGATCAGATGATTTTCTCACCTCAAGCTTGCCATCAAACATATGAATGGAGTGACCTTGCTGGCGGATGTGGACCAAGGACAACAAGTTTCTCTTGAGCTGTTAGAGATATAAAACATGATCAAGAAGAAAGTCTGAGAGACCAGGCAGTTTAAGCCTGATTGTGCCAAGCCCCGATGGCTTGATTTTTGACTGATCTGGAAAGTAAACTACTCCATCAACATTGTCAGTGAAATCTTCAAAAAAGTATTTTCTATGAGTCATGTGACAGGTTGCTCTTGAATCAAGCAGCCAATCATTTTTCCAGGAAGCAAGTGAAGTGTTAAACAAATCTTCATTTACTCCAATGTTACATTGTGCCTCAATATAGTGAGCGGATTCAGGTGCTTTACCTTTGTCTGTATCATCAGTTTTACCTTTCTGTTGGTTTCTTCTCTGCTCAATTTTGTCCCATGGTAGCTTGCATGTAGAGGCATCATGTGATCCATTTCTTTTGCAGCGAATACAATGTAAATCTGCCTTTTCTCCTTGAGAATGTCTGCCCCCCCGCCTCTAAAATATCTTCCTCTTCCTCTTCGTCCATCTCTTCCTCTTGTAGAATCTTGAGCATGATACTTTTCTTTATGAGCAAGGCACACAGTCTCTTCAGAAGATTCAGGGGTTGTCTTCTTTTCAAAGGCTTTTTCTCTTTCAGCAAACTTTTTCACAAGAGAGTCAAAGGTTATATCTTTGAGATTTCCATTTGCTTGCAAAGACTCAAGATAATTGGAGTATGTAGGATAAAGTGCTTTGAGAAAAGCAATAAGAGAGATATCCAGCTCAACTTTAGTGGATTTGATATCATGCATTATAGACTTTATTTCAGATGCAAGAGCAAGAGGATCATTATTTTGCAGTTCAAGAGTGAAGAGTTTAATCATGAGTTGGACGACTTCAAGTGCAGAATGTGAGTCATAGAGTTCTTTCAGCTTTTGTAAAGCTTCAAAGGCAGTTGAATATGCACTTTATTTACAGATGTTGCGATTAATGCATAAGCTTTGATGTTCTTGTTTTCCCAAATGGCGAGCTCTTTGTCTGAGGTAGGATTTTCTGGGTCACTGTCTCCTTCTCCGACACACTCCTTTCCACAACTCATTGAAGATGAGGGTGTGTTGTATCATCCGGGACCAATCAGGATAGTTATCCTTGCTAGTGAGAACTATTCCTACGATAGAGATGATTGAATGCATTCTGTAAAAAAATACTTCTACTGATAGAAAAAAATACTTCTGCTGATATACAGTGAAAGTGTACTCAAAAGGGAAAAAAGATTGCACTATGTTTTCTTCAAATGTCTCCAAAATTTATAAAATATCCTCATATAATATTTCCATATCACCTCCCCTTTTATTTTCTTTTAAGCAAGAGCTCCACGCACAAATGAAAACCATTATATATTATATATATTATATATATTTATATATATATATATATAATATTAATATCTATTCAATATATATATACCATAGACTACTCGCTCGACCTATTCAAATACAGTTCATAGGCGGTGTATATTACTTAATAAAGCCGCAATTTAAATACTGTTTCAACCGCACAGTGCTGAACTATTCAAATAGCATTCATTCCACAGTTCACAATACTCAAAAAGGCGTTAATATCATTCAAGCTAAACACACCAAACTGAACATGAAACTGAACTGAGCAATAATTTAATACTGCGCATTTTAAAACAGCACCACTAAAAACTTCATTTGAGTCTATATCCGCTGCGCCAACTTAGACTGTTCAATCCAATGGTAAGACAACAGAATGTTTGGGGAGTGGGCTTTGTTCGAATGAAACCATAGGTGGCGCATATCATGAATATGCACCCAAAAACTTTAATGCAGAGGTATATTTACAATCAGGCGGAATTCGATCAAGCACAAGCAGTGAGATACCATACGATACCATGCCAGGCCGAATTCGATCAATATACTGTGCAATCTCACGGCTTGTCTTAATCTTTTGAGCACCGAATTGGGGAACTTGAAGGCGAAAATGGCCGATTTTCAAGCTTCGAAGAGGCAGAGAATCTGCGTAAACAGTGAAGTCGAAAGCACGGTCAGAAGCGACAGCGCTTTAAACATATGAGACAACATTTTTAAAGAATTATGGAACAGTGGCAACATTCATAGAAGCGCATGAAAAATTAACGCTGTCAAACACTCCAGAACAGTTTCCCCACAGGCCTGTCGCCCCCAAAACAGCTAGAACATGGTGGAATGAGCTCGGACGATTATGCATAAAGCGTTAAACAATGAAAAACATACGCAGAGGCACCAACGCATATCTGGGCAGGCAATGGAATATGGAGCAGAGCACAGGTTATGTCAGGACAGAGGCAGAGCAGCGCTTATTGTATTCAGAAGAACATGCAAGCGCATGCTTGGGTTGAGACTCAACGAATTCATGCGTATAATGCATAGCAAAATGGAACACACACACAACGAAATTATTGAATAATGACAGATTTCGCAGGGATATGACAGACATATCAGCCTGCAGAACATGGGCAGAATATGAGTAGACTATGCAGGAGGGAGTTACAAAGAACAGAAGTTGGCTCTGATACCATATCAGGCCAGGCAGTAACTCTCCAAAGGTAGTAAAACTGATTCGTCTATTATTCCATAGGTAGGTTATTGTTATATACAATAGGAGTGATTGTTCAGTTCATCTCCCGATGACTGTTCACATTCCTAATTTATTTATTTACACAAATTCCCCCAATCATGAAGATTAGGTGTCAACATTTCTCTTAAGCAACGGTATTCCTTCTATGTCTTTTTTCTTGTCCACAAGAAACCAAAGAACTTTTTCCTAAAAAAAAAATTCCCAACATACCTTTTGGTACATAAGCTAAAGAATGCCAGCAAAAAAGTATCCCCTCCACAACTAATTTGACCAAAGCCTGTTAATTTTAAGTATGTTCTATGCTAGAGCAATTTATTTAAATTTTCAATTAATTTTAGATATGTTCTATGCTAGAGCAATTACTTGCACCAGAGATTACTACTAAGAGTGTAATAAATTGAACTTCCTCCTCGACCTGTGAGGCTATATATCAATGATGAAAATATCACCGACATATTCACGAATATCGGAAATATCATGATATTTTTGCCGAGCCAAAATATCGCAATATTTCTGAGATATCACATATATCTCGGCAAAATATCGCATGACGATATAAAATGATGCAGGAGCATTAGGCAAAGAGAAAAATACTTTGTATTCTATTAAAACTTAGGGGTTTTTAAGTTTTTAGAGGAGCTAGATTTTTATGAATGATTTGAATGGGTTTTAAGTATTTTTAATTAAATATTGTAAATAATTGAGAATATGAGAGAATTTGATCAGTTGAGGATGTAAAGGGATTGAGAGATTTTTCTAAATATTAATTTAGAAATTAGTTTCATTAATTATGGGTGAGAGAGGATCCTTAGGGATTCAAGAGTGATTTTAGGATTTTGTTGAGAAGTTGAAGGGATTGAACTTAGAATAGATCATTCTAAATTATTATAAATTATCAAGCCTCAAAGGCATTGAAAATCAGAAAGAGAGAGAGAGAGTGTGACTAGAGAGCAGGGGTTTCTACTTGGAAGCCTTCGGGCAGTTTGTAAAAGGGTCAATGACTTGGAAATCAAGCCAAGGAAGGAGATTGTTATGTATGTATTGTATGTATTAATACAGAATTTAATTTTCTGAAGATTACGCCTTATTGCTGAGTTTATGTTGTATGAATGAATTGGAATTCAAGATAAATTGATTTGGTGTATGTTGTTGGTTTATAAGAGAAGCACTGTAATGAGCGCTCTTCAAATGCAAGTAATAAATTGTTGTGTGATTTATGAGAGAAACTCCATAATTCAATTGCGTTTCAGTCTTGGGCAAGATGAAAGATTTCTGCATTAAAAGATTGTTATGAGTTGGGTTTAAATTAAGTGGGTTCGATTCACAGGAATCGATGACAATTCTGATAATCGAGATTGATATCAGCAATTATCTTTGAACAAATGTCAATTCAAATTGATAATTTGCTATTGGGTTAAAACATGTTTGAAGGAAGGAAATTTAATCTGGTTTTCTGGAATTGATTCTCTTAGCGCTGACTAAGTCGATGTGTAGAGATTGGTCCAAATCTAGACGCAGAAGAAATCGTGTTAGAACAGAGCACTGGATTTGTTGAGCCAAAATCAAAATCTGTTTATGCAAAGTGTTGGATAGTTGATGGTATTGAGATCGATTCCAATTGAGAGGAAGGTGTTCCTTTTAAAGGCAGAATATTGGGGTAATTACAGTCAAATACCAGCCTTGAAGAGATAAGCGCAATGGAAAACGATTATGCTTCAGTATTAAGTTGAGAACCGTAGGACAGAATTAAGTCTGGTGGCAATCAAAAGGGATCGAATTTGATTGCAGAATTAAATTGAAGGCAAAACAACATGAATCAAAGGTTCATCTGATTCAGAAGTGCGAGATGTTGGATCTGTTGAGGCGTTGGCAATCAAATGCTGAAGGAGCAGAACTCTGAATTGAAGTGGACAGTTGGAATGTTTACAGATTGCAGTGGTTTAACCCAATCGAATGGTTAAATTATAACGCAAAGAAAGTATCATATATTTGCCGGAATGATGTTCTGAATAAACTAAGATGCAGAGGTCGTTGAATTGTAACGCTGGAGAAATTCAGAAGTATAGTCTGGCAAAGTCATTGAATTGCAACCAGAACGTAGAATAGTTCAAAAGGTGCAGTGATGATTTGACTGAAGAATAGCATTTAAAGAGCGGCAGAAACTTGCAAGGGAACCTTGATGAAGGCGCAACCGGATCTTAAAAAAGCTGAGATAGATTGTAAGTGAAGTTGCATAGAATTTATGCAAGGTAAGAAACATTGGGGCGAACACCTTTTAAATTAAATGAAAGCATTCATATGAGATTTTCAATGATTTTATAATCTTTGTTTAAGTAATAAAGCTTCCACGAGAGATTGGAATATGAGTTGTTGAGTGTCCGTTAAATGAAATAAGCTTCTGCTTGGGTTTAAAACAATTGCCAGATTCAGGAATATCTTGGGTTAGAATTTGAGGAGCATTTTAATATGCTTTGTAGAGAGTAAGAGTTTGGGTTTGGTGAGGTTACCCGCTATCACCCATGAAATTTTTATTTTGGAGAATTAATTTTTCCTAGGATTTAAAATTAATTAAAATTCTGGCTTATAATTTTAATTTATTTTTGCCACAAAATTTAATTAATTGACTCGTGAGGGGATTAATAATTTTTCCAACCCTCAAATAATTTAGCCACGGTGTCTAAATATGAAAAACCATGCAGTCGTTCGCTATAGACCCTCAAATATGATTTAGTAGACCCAGTAATTTGTAATAAAGCAATTTAGCCAATTAGCTTAAATTATTCCCAAATTACTTTACAAAAGACTCGACTAGAATACTAGGACTTACCTAAAATCTTGACAACAAAATCCACCCTAGCTTTGGGGTGAGGTTGGAGGGAAAAACTATGTCGATCATCCGTGTTTAAAAACACACATGAATGGGTGAGACAAAAACCTCCTAAGATAAAAATCATCACCAAAAAGGTAGGATTACCTAGGTTGTTACATACATAGATGGTCTTTACCAGGATCATTTACATTATAAACTTGCAAAATGGGTTAACAACTTTTGCAAAAATATCTTTCAAGAAGATGAAATCTAGATAATCTTCACTGCCAGAGCATGATGGAATCTTCTTGCGAGAATGTACATTGTTATAAGGTATTTGACAGGGAGTCGTCAACAAAGAGTTAATGCAAATTAGACCGAGGAATACCTCAATGCTTGGCAGTGGCTTATCGCAATTCAACACCATGCAGTGTGGTATGGGGATTGTGGTTGACAAGAAATTATGACAAGGAAAGAATATCTCTACAATTCAAGTCCTTATCAAATCAGATTTGTTTATTAAGGCTCTTGGAACCGTGCAAAAGTCGCACACAGAATCTCGAAAACATGGCATTATATTTAAACATGAGAAACATTTTATTGTTTTTAAATATGCAACAGGTCAAAGGAGTTACAACAGAGCAGAGTTCTATGCCTTATAGTTACTTATAAAATTGAATCACATAAAGGATTAAGAAGACTCCAAGTGATCCAGGACGATAAAGTGATTATAAATTGTCCTAATGGGAAAAGTCAGCTAGAGAACTTGGCACAAGATCTAAACATGGATAGGATTGAGGAGATAAGAATGAAGCTTTCCACTCTTTCCTTTACTCACATATGTAGCGAATTCAATGATAAATTTGATAAATAATCTAAAGAAACTCTTTATCTGTGGGAAGGAGTATTGTCAGCTCATGAGTGTATGGAGCATACATCCCTCACTAAACATGTCCAGTCAGTACACTACTTTTCAAAAAATAAATAATTAGTTTTTTATTTATTTTTCAAAGTAGTTGAAAATATTAGTTGCTTTTGTCATTAGAGAAATTTTGAGCTTTAAAATACACCTCCTAAGGAAAATAATAAGATAATCCTTAAAATAATAATATTTTTTATCATAGTTTCAACTTATCTCCTTGCAGGTTTACTCAAATTTCAAGTGTAGGCACTACTCCGATGCAGAAATAAATTCAACACCCAATGAGTACCCACTCTGCATACTTTTGATAGACCAACAATTTATCTCACTGTAATGATAAGTAGATTTATAGAGAATGTTGAGAAGTGTAGCAAGAAAGGCTCAATTTGACTTTGCCTTGGTCAAATTGAGAAAATTCGAGGTAGTTAACTCAAGTGACATGGCTCTTGTCACTTAGCTCAGTAAATTCGAGTTAGAGGGCTTGGTGTTCAATTATGCATGTGTGATCGCTAA
The DNA here is from genome assembly GCA_000404065.3 of Pinus taeda. NCBI lineage: Eukaryota > Viridiplantae > Streptophyta > Pinopsida > Pinales > Pinaceae > Pinus > Pinus taeda. The sequence continues at coordinate 7,360 of APFE030487863.1, forward strand.
ATTATAGCAATCCAATTCACTTATTAATAGTTGTACTCAGTTAAACTAGTTGTGGGTCAGTTGTGCAATGGGACCACAGTCTAATTGAAAGATCATCTAACTAACTAATCAATCAACCAAAAAATAGCTCATGCATGCAAGGAATTTGAATTGCTCAGTTGTGGTGGAGATTCCATGGCAATGTACAATTAATTATATACTAGATTGAGTGTACAGTTTAGAGTATTTGTCAAGTGATCAATCCTTAAGAATTTGCGCAAGGAAATAGGAGCGCATGCAGGCAGCACGAGTGCGAGCAGAGCGAGTGCAAGTAGCACGAGTGCAGGCAGAGTGAGTGCATGCAACATGAGTGCAGGTACGCGAGTGCAGGCACGCAACTGCAAGCAGAGCAAGTGTAGGCTCGATATTTTCCAGAGCGGTCTCAGGAGGCTGGAGGAGGCATAAAGTGGCTAAGTGTCGGCTAGAAGTACTCATTCAGTAGGGAGAACAGTTTTACCTTTGCAGGGGGTGCTTAGAGCTAGAGCATGTAATTGTAATTGTTTCTCAATTCAAGTGATTAATGCAAACAAGCTTAAGGGGTTTTTAGTAATTGTTTTCCCCTAGAAACATTTGTGTACCTGTGTATTTGATGATGCATGTTTGCGCATGTTGTTCTAAATTGTGATTTAATTTCTACATAGCAATAGAGTAGAATTGTATCTCTTGATTTAGATTAAATTTCTTGAGCAGTTGCAATTCTATCACCATATTTCTACACGGTATCAGAGCCTTGAAATCACATTAGAACCAGTATTTCGAATCTGTTCTCATGTATAGTGATCATTGAAGAACTAATGAGCTATTAGGAGGCAGGGTTGATGGAGCCCTACTTTAGGGCAGATCCAAAAGACCCTACGTGCAGACTCCTTAATGGAGCTAGAAGACTGTTAGTGGGCAAATTAATGAGCCAATGTTTAGTGACACAAAAAGGAGTTGCGATCATTGATATTGACAGACTGAGGAGCAGAGAGATTTCCCATCGGGAGATCGAGACTTAGGAGTCAAGTTTCAAAGGGAGCAACCCTATGGAAGTTGGTACTTCTAGATTTGGGGAGATCAAACTCATTATTGCAATAATTGCAGCAGCAATGCGGAAGCAGCAACCGAACAGTAGTAGTAGTATGAGTAGATCAAACTTCGCCATGCATGCATCTATACCTCCAAAAGTGAGGTGGGGTGAATTAGATCCCTAGCCCCAAAATTGCATAAACTTGGGCAGGGTCCATTGAGGTGTTCTCCTCATGGATCATTACCTTGCTACATGGACCCACAGTATTTAATAGCAGGAGGATTAGTGTTATTCAGATACTAAAAAAAGTGCAGATTAGTGTTGATAATAGCGCAGGAGGCTCAGTAGAAGAGTCAACAGTAGCACAGTTTTCCCAATAGATAGTTGCAGAAACAGTTGATTCAGTATTTTTTGGATTCTTCTAAGTTGCAGTTGTTGCAGTTGCAGTTGCTGCAGTAGCAGCAACAACAATGAGATGTAGTGCTACAGTACATTCCACATGTATTGGATACGGGTGATGTAAAATCTCTTTCTTGTTAAGAGGGAGTGTCGAGAAGTGTAGAAAGAAAAGTTCAATTTGGCTTTGCCTTGGTCAAATTGAGAAAAATCGAAATTTCCACATCAACATACAACTTGGAGGTAGTTAATTGAGGTGACATAGCTCTTATCACTCAGTTAGCGCAGTAAATTCGAGTTACAGGGCTTGGAGTTCAATTATGCATGTGTGATTGCTAAATTATAGCAATCTAGTTCAGTTATTTCCAATTGTACTAAGTTAAACTAGTTGGAGGTCAGTTGTGCAGTGGGACAGCAGTCTAACTCAGAGATCATCCAATTAACTGATCAATCAACCAAAAAATAGCTCATGCATGTAAGAAATTCAAATTACTCAGTCGTGCTAAAGATTTCAAGGCAATGTATAATTTATTATACACTAGATTGAGTGTATAGTTTAGAGTATTTATCAGGTGATCAACCCTTGTGAATTGCGCAAACGAATAGGGGGGAAATATGGGCTTATTTCCTCAAGATTTGCACGAGGAAATAGAAGCGAGTGCAGGTAGCGCGAGTGTGAGCAACGCAAGTGCAAGCAGCGAGAGTGCGGGCAGCACAAGTGCAGGGAGAGTGAGAACAAGTTTACTCTTGCAATTTGTCCTCAAAGTGAGAGATCACAATTGTAATTGTTTCTCAATTCACTTGATTAATGTAAACAGGCTTAAGGAGTTTTTACCAATTGTTTTTCCCTAGAAACAAATGTGTACTTGTGTATTTGATGATGCAGGTTTGCACATGTTGTTCTAAATTGTGAATTAATTTCCACAGAGCTGTAGAGTAGAATTGTGTCTCTTGATTTGGATTAAATTTCTTGAGCAGTTGCAATTCTACCACCATATTTCTATGGGGAAAGAAAGAAAATTATTGATTTTCATCGTATTTTTAACTTATCTTAGGACAAGCTTACTCGAATTTAACGTGTAGGCTGTTGTTGGATGTGAAAGCAAATACCACATCCTACCAATAGCCACTTTGCATACTTTTGATAGACCCACAGTTTTTTCCCTCCAAATCTATTTAACATTATGGTTGACATCATCATCTTGAATCCCTCTGAGACTTTCAAAGTTGAAGTTCATAGGACATTTTTTGTTTTGAGACCCACTTTTTACCTCAAAATTTCTGTCATAATGTGAATGAATCTCACCTGGCAATGATATGTTTGCCATTTTTTGTGCTGCAAACGACAGATAGGTGCTTGAAATAGTCCAGGAATGACTGTAATCTTAAGTTAAGGTTGTCCTGCAGATTCTTTTGAGATAGGAAGCTACAGAGACCTTTGGCTCTGGAAGTTATCATAAAGACATATTGAAGTGATTCAAAATTTTGAGTTCAAAATATTGAATATAAATCTCCAAAATTGACAGTAAAAAGCTTTCTTGAATGAAATCACATGTGATTATTGTAATTCCAAAGGGGAAGCTGTTCACTGAATATATGAACCCGATTCTCCAGAAAACATAGAAATGAAAGACCACATTAATTAAAGAAGTAGCCTGCAACAGATCTTCAATGCTATAAAGTTGTACTTTAAGAAAATGGTGTTTTGTCAACGTTTTATACAAAAGAGAATGTAATTTGCTCTCGACAAGCCAACAATATAAGTCTAATAGCCTCCAACAGAAGAGTACAAATATCTTTTGTATATTAAAAGAATTGAAAAGAGTAGTTTACCACTTGACTGATGAAGAAATAACAGCTGTGGTGATTTCCCTTCATCAGAAATTTTGATAGTGAACCCAACCATGCACTGCAGTAGCATTTGAATTAAACTATTTACCCTTCCTCCAACCATTTCAGTTGCTTCTCCTGCACTTTCCATAAACACATGAAACGAGTGTTGTTTTCAAAAGCAAAGGGAGAAAACTGCTTAACAACGGCATATCCAATGTATACAATAAATATAGTTATGTGCATTGCCATTTCTTGGTATTCATAGTAGCAATAGGGTATGAAGCTATACTTAGTATGGGTAATAGCAGTGTGCTAAGAAGATTAACCTGTTTGCTTATCCTTTCGCAAATATTGGCCAACGAAACTCGTCGTATTACCCTTTCCAACCTTCATACCAATTTATATATTAACAAAAATGCAAAACATGCACTAAGGGACCTTGTAGTCATGTTCAATGAAATTGTGGGAAAAAAATATTTAAAAAACTCTTAAATATTGCTGATCTTACCTGAACAATGTCAGCAGTAGATTGACTAGTTACACTACCAACATACTGTACCTCTTCGCTCACAACATTAACTCTGCTATTAAGGCCACAAGCGTGACAAATATATCGAACCTCTTCTGTTTGCACAGCAGAATGCTGGAAAGTCAAATTTGAATAAGAAACCTTTAAAAAGAGTTCTGAAATTACAAAAAAAAAAATCAACAATATAGTCTTGACTTTTAGGCAATTTCCAATTTGCATATCTTAGAGAAGAAAATACTGTCCATTGGTAATAAAAAGTTGAGTTCTACAGGACTGATAAAGCACATTAATGTTTCGAACCTCCTTGTTTACATTCACATGCCCCGACAGTAATAACTGAAGCCTATTGACCTCTTTTATGAGTGTCAAATCTGTCAAAAAAAGACAATTATGGCTAAGCTTCATCCACCAACTGAAATCTATCACCATCTTCCAAGTACTGACATAGAGTTATCAACAATGTAGAAAAGATTAAGATTAATCATTTAAGCGATAACAAATTTGATTTAGCAATGGACAACTCACTCTCTGCATGTTCCGCAAGCAATTTATTTTGACACTCTATGTTTTCTTGCTCCAGAAACTTTGATCTGCAAAATTACAGCCATAACAAACATAAGAAAACCAATTTAAAGATCTAAGGGAACCTTCAATTAGATATCAAATTATCAGAATGAAACCAGCCCCAGTGAAAGATATTCAACTCAACAAACCAGTAGTATACATAGGGAATGTGCCTGTTCAAAATCATTGTAATATTTTCTGGATCTTGATGTAACTTCAAGAAATTATTCTCGCATCTAAGGAAATCCAGCAACTTTTGCTGAGCTGTTAAACAAAACAGTAAAACAATGAAAGATTATCACATTAAGAAGTTCTTGCATCAGACAAATTAAAAGAGTGTGATAATTACAAAACAAATGTTCCCCCAGGTTTCCAGGATGCAGGAAAACACGTCAGGGAAACACGTGGAATCACCCTCCAAATTCCAGGGGGCATTGGCATCTCTGCCATAGCATACCCCACCCAAAATACTAAAAAAATAAAATTAATTGTATGAGACCCAAAACAGAAATCTTTGAAATCATATACAGAACAATCTCCCAATATCATACATCATTACATGTGACAAGATCAATCATAAATGGTACGTGTAATGACTTCACGACTCACACAAATCAACTGTCACCATTGTATTTCTTTTCATATTAGAAAACTCAAAAGATATAGATCCAAATCTTAAGATAACTGATCTTTGAACATGTATAATGATAAATGACCATCATTCTTCAAGCAATGCCCTACTAGTCTCTTCATCCAGCAATTCAAATCATGGGAATGTTGCTCTCTGAATCAGAATCATTTGCATTCTTCAGAATATTTGATGGCACAACCACCAACCCGAGTCATGCTTCCTCAATGCCCTCCTTGTCTATCTGTGCATTGCATTTTATTTTCTATTTTGCCTTTTTGTATTTATTTTTTCCTCTAATAAACAGATTTAGGTCAGAAACGAGCATAGGAACATCTCATAATTTGAGGGGGCTGTTCCAAATTGCAACCTCCAAAAGAGAACACGAAGAAACGTACCTCTTTGGAGTACCCATGTCCAAGGACGATGGGAGGCACAGGAGGCACGCCCCCTACCCTTGGGAACATGTCCCCATGTAACATTGTAAAAAAAGCATAATAAGCCTGAATAAAAATAACATCAATACACTGTTTTTAAGTTTTCTAACATTTATAAGGCAGTATGGTCCAATGTTACAATGTTGGGGATCTAGAGCTTAAGCTCAGAAAATCTAGACAACAAGTGCTATACCACCAGCACAACTCTGGGACTAAAAGCTCGTACAAATAAGACTGTTGAATTGCTGTACATGCAGGACACAAATAAAAGCACATGAAAGGAAGATATTCAAAAACAGCTTTTGAATTTCATAAAAATGGCATCAAGCTTGCATCACATACAGATGTAAACATATTTGAAAATATACCAAAAATAAACTCCAAAAGAAACTTGTAGATAACATTACCTTCTACATATGCAGTGAGATTCTTGTTTTGTTCTCTAATACATTCCTCGACTTCACCAAACCTTCTTTCCTTTACAAAGGAATACCAAAAAGGCGTTAAGTGAATGCTAAAGCAAACACACACAATTTATAAAAAGAAGTACCAGTATCATTCACAAGGCTATGTTAATGAATGTTATTCATGTTGTACAAGAAGTAATATTGGTGAATGGAAATGCTTAAACCTTCAATCGTTTGTACTTCAGATGCAACTTTGAGTACAATTCCTGCGTCTTCAAACCATGAAAAACAACTCGTTAATAAAACTGATATAAGCATAGAAACTTACTCAAAAGGAGGAGTTAAAAGTCATCTAAGCATAGAAAATTTATCAAGAGGACTTAAGACTTATATAAGAATAGAAAAATCATCCAGAAAGAGGACTTCAATTTGAGCAGAATCATGGTGTATAGAGAAATATTACAAAAGTTGCAACTTAGATAAATTAATGCAAAAATGTTAATGATGGGAAATCAATCTAAAATGCACCAGTGAAGACTGATCCCTTCTGCTTGCACAATCTATTTTAAATATGATCTGGTTTATGGACTTGATTTTCAGTCTGCCTGGATAGTATACAAAAGTTTCTAGACACGCTTTTTTCCTTTATCCCACCATGTCACACTCTGCCTTTTAGACTCACGTAACCATTTATATAGTTAATCTGGCTATTAATTTTGATTATTTGTGCTAGGAGAGTCCTGCTCTAGTAGCCCACATTTTTTGTATCGAAATGTTGTACATATGGTATGATAGAAATAAAATCTTACAAGGCATTTAGTACAAAGATAAGATGCACAAAGGTGACACACTGTAATTTCTGGAAGAAAATGTTACTCCTGCAACAAAGCTGTGAAACTCAAGTCTTAGCAAATGAGAAGAAAAGGCAAGCTCAACCTATAATGATTCTCTACTGTTAGAGCTTAACATAATCAAGCAGGTGAGAGCAAAGGGACAATAAATTGTTACAGCAGTGATATGGCTGAAACCGGTGGAAAATATTGCTAGAACTCCATAACTTATTTATAGTCAAGTGCCTTGAGACCCAGTTCAGCAGGTCAACTGATTCAATCAATGGTTCGGTTCTGATAACACTGGCCATAACAAAGAGTGCCATGCTCACAAGTTGTGCCGTTTTTGCAAATATGATGGGTCCAAACACATTAATCTTGCCACTTGCTTGCAGCAGACAGAAAGCTAAGTAGGAGGTAAACCTTGTTTCTCCATAACAACATCCTTTCCATTTTGATAAATTTGGAAGTTGAAACGAATGGAATACAGAATTCTATTTATCCTAAAAAAGTTGTATGTAAAACATAATGATAACAATACGATACTACAGTGAGCATTCTGATGGAGTTGCAATCATAATGTTGAGCTTGTCTATCTATTACTTTTCATAACATGGTTTAAAAACATTATTAAAATAAATTGAAAAAAAAAGTTTATATTATATATATATTGATTGTAAAGGCTATCACAATAATCAATCACATGAATAAATGTTTAATATTTTAACTATCTGGTGTCATGACTAGCATTTAAATTGGGCACCAGCATATTATATGTTAATAAATATTTCACTGGTCAACTTGCAGGGAACAGCAGCATTGCTCTATAATGTACATTAATTTAGGGCTCTGCATTTTCCCTTTGGCAAGTTTTGAGCTAGGTAACTTGATTTAATATTAAGAGGACACCTAGACTAAACCAACCTTAAATAAGCCATGTCTACTCATTTCTGGGAATCCTTGCAGATATAAATGTAATCCTTCTGGCGGGCTTTTAGCTGGCACCCTGTACAAGATATTAAGCAAGGTCACTGGTCTCCGACTCCCATTGTATCACTTTCTATCCCTTTAGAAATATACTTGATGAGGCCTGTTGATGTTATTTGCTTGCACAGGTGCTTCTGCATGGGCTAGGTGTCAAGCATGCAGAAGCTGTCAGATTGCCTCTTAAGTGCTTGTTCATGAGTAAGTGATTATTATGATTTTTTCTGAAGTTTTACTTAGGAAAAGTGCATTATTTAATTTATTAATTAATGTTGACTATTGAGCCAAATTTCTAAGGATAAATGATTGAATTATTTAAGTGGCTTAGATCTAATCTCTACCATTGATCTCAAGTGAGGCCTAGGATCTAATCCTAGCCATTCATCACTCATCATTTAAGAGATTAAAGTTATGGATTTGGCTTAATGAAATTATAAAATAAGCCTAACGGAAAAGTGAAAGACATATTGTGGTTGAGAAAGTGATTTTCTCAAGGGAATGAAAGACTCGAGACTGAAGAGCATAGAAAGGTGCCCAGCTAGAGGTTCAAGTAAGTAAGAATTTTGCAGTTTAAGCACACAACACAGATGAAGAGGCCGAATTGCTACAGGTCAAGGCCAGGAGTTTGTGAACAGGAGGCCAACAGTTCTGAAGCCAAATTCCAGCAGACAGACAGTGAATGGGGGGAAGCCGAGAAATTTGAGGCTGCCTTTGTGGAGGGGCCAAGAAATTGGAGGCTGCATTTGTCAGTTAAACTAGTTCTGACTGTTGGAGGAACTAGTGGAAGGTCAGTTGTGTAAGTGTGACTTCAACCACACTCAATGATCAATCAGCCCAAAATAACTAATGCATGCAGAGAATTTGAGTTACCCAGTTGAGATGGAGATTACTATCAGTTGTAGATTGTTCCAATGTGTACAGGTGGTGCATGCAATCAGAAGATTAGCCTAAAGGAATTGCGCATTCAATTTGAGTAAGTTCCTAATTAATTGGGGCCTACTTCCACAAGGAACATCGCAAGGAAATAGGAGCTTGGAGGGCTTGAAATTTGGCTAAGTTTTGGCCAGGGGCAGTCAGTCAAGTAGAGAGATAGACTATGCACTTGCAAGTTGTGCTCAGGCTTGAGCAAGCATATGTTTTACATGATACATCTCTATTATTTGATTGATGCAATACAAATAGGAAAGGGTTTTGAGCAATTGCTTTCCCCTAGATAAATCTCTATGCATGTGTGATATGTCTTCTTGCATGTTTATGTTTTGTGTTCTAGATTGTGAATTGAATTCCACAGAGCTAAAAAGTAGATTTGAGTATTGTGATTTAGTAAAATTTCATGAGCAATTTTGTATCTACACATAATTCCTACATGGTATCAAAGCAAGTTTCACAGTAGAACGAAAATTTTGAAGTTGTTTATTGGGAGGATCGACTTTGCAAGATCAATTACTCGTTTATCTCCAATAATATTGTGCTTATTTGATAGATCTGGCTAAGAAGAGTTTGTTTCTACTGATCTGGGAGCAGAGTTGTACTCATACTCCTCAGATCCAGTAGATTTGTATATTATTTGTGTAGATCTGATAATTTTTTTAAATAATTTTCTAAACATTTTTTGTAGTTGGGGTTTTTGGGATTTTGGGATCTATTTTAAATTTTTGTACATATTGGGCTTCTGGGCTTTTAAAATTTTATGTGCAGGTGAATTACAAAGCTAGATTTGAGGAATTGTCAAGGGTTTCAAGATTTTTCAGTCCTTGGAGAAGTTTTAAGAGGGTTTCAAGAGGTGTATCTAGGCCTAGGAAGGCAAGATCCACCCTTTATTTTCACCCCCAAGCTTAGAATTCAGGATCTGGAAAAGGATGTCAAGATTGAAGTAGTTTTTGTGACCATTTGAAAATAAATTTTAAATCTGAAGCAAGATTCGAAATTTTGGTAAGGGTTTGAAAAAATTTTGCAGGTACCCTATTTCAGGATCAAAGACAAATTCGAGAAATTTTCGAAGGCATTAGCCTTCACCAAACTTAGCGGTTAGAGTTTTGGGCACAAGATTGTTGTTAGAGGAGGCCATCCAGCAATAGGAGGAGGTCTAAGTGGATTTTGAGGCTAGATCTGGCCTCAAAAGGCTCAGATCCATCATTTTAACCCCCTTCCTGATCAACATTGAACCACAGTTCAAAACCGCGGGCCTTTCTTGTCTTTTAGGGCCTCTTTCAATGTTGTCTGAGCTTTTTCTCCTCGGCACTCTCTGTTGTAGCTTCATTTCCCTTTTTTCCCTTCACCGCATGCATTTTTTAGCCTTGGAAACCTTGTGGTCCCTCTAACCCTGTTGTCAGTTTGTTGTAGCCTTCTTTCAGCCCTAACCATGGGCCAGCCTCCTCTCCCTGCGGATTCCCTCTCCTTGGTTGTTCTTTGCACTCCAAGCCTTTCTCGTGCCCTTTAGTCCCCTTTTGAGCGTTCCTTCTCCTCTTGCCTATTTTTCTGCTCTCAATCTCCTCTCGGCCAACCCTCTAGCGCAAGGCTTTGAGGCCTCAATCCTCCCCGAACGTGACCCATATTGGACTGTCTAGCAACACTGAAATTTGATGTATTCTACAGACCCTAATCTCAATAGGAACATCCAAAAGGAAGCTCTAAAACATTTTAAAATTAACTCATAACATTCAAATGTCAATCACAAGTGTTTTGAGGACTGATTGGGGCTATGACTGGACTGACAACATTATCACAGGGGTCTGATATAAGCTTGCAGGGATCTGATCTAACTTTACAGTGATATTTTTGCATCACTTATAGCATCAAGCTTAGCTATTGTGCTTTGGCTCTTTTTATCTATATCTGATAAGTGATATTGGCATCTTGTAGATTGTCATATATTGAAAATAAGCTACAAAGGACTTACCCAATTTGACAATGGTAATTTCCAAGGTCTGGTGTATTTCTTTTATCACTAAGGTTCATCATTGGTTAATCAATATTGTGGCACTCAAATAGTTAGAGGCAGGACAAATTGATAATTATATTGGACTTTCTCATATGATCTCATAAAAGCGTAAAGAATAGCCTCTTAGTGAGCTCTTCATTTATGATTGCATGGTTATAAACTGCATCTAGTCTCTAATTCACAATCTCGCTTGACATTGGTCACTTGTTCTTGCAACAGTCAGTTTTATTTAGCCATCAGCTCACATATGTGAAATGTATTCTTAAATTTTGTTGCCTATATTATTTTATTAAGTAGTCCTGAAACACTTCATTTGTTGTCTTTGGAATCCTGGGATCTTGTGTCTGAAGTTTCCACTGGTTTATAACTGATGATTGATGAATTTTCTAATAAGCACAAGTTGTCTCTATTGAATTACCCTAAGGAGTCTCATTGACTGTTGAAGGAATCTTTCAGTTTTGCACTTTGCATCCAACATTTGTCTCAATTTTTGCATTGAGGAATCTTGACCATTTTTGGCATCTTGTAACTGCGTAATCATTGAATATCATTTTTATGTTCAGGCTTTAATAGATAAATCTGAACTTGTTGCTCTCATAAGCAACTTTAAGGCTCTCATTGGTTTATAATTGTGGAAAGGATTTATTTTAGTGATGTAAGGGATACTAACTTTTGTGGTTTGTTGTGAAAGTTTCATGCACACAAAATCACTCCTTAAAACACATTGGTATCATAACCCGGTTGCTTAAAAAGGTAAACTTGAGAACTCATTGATATTGATATCTATCACTTTTGACACAAGAGCTTTGGTGAATAGTGGTTTCATTACTCTCATTCTTATTCATTGCTTTTATATCTTCTCGAGTGATAACCTTACATTGGCATCTTAAAGGATTTGTAAGTCTTCTTGTTTCATTTAAGCATCTCTTCAATTGAGCAGTCATAAGCATTTTCTGATTTAAATAAGAAGCATTGGTTACATTGTCTATTAATCTTTGGCTAGGAAATTGTTGCTATTGGTTTATATCGTTGCTACCTTGAGCATCTTGACAAAACATTTATCATATTGGGCATATCTTGATTAAGTTAGCACTTGTTTTATGGTTAAGATCATCTTTTGATATCATCATCAAGTACTTGTTTCTATAGCTCAAAATTAAAATCTAAGTACTAAATCATTAAGAGAATCTTAGCCTAAAGCTCACTCTCCATCATTGCATATCATTTTAAGCTAGTCTTGCATCTTAAAACTCACCAAGTATAAGCTTGGTTGATAGATTTCTAGAATCTAGGGCATCCCTTCTCATTTAGCTTGAGGGACCTCGACAACTCTTCAATGGTTAACATGGTGACCTTGCAATCGTCAGAGCCACAATCTCTTTAGTGTCAGAGGCATCGAGGGATAGGAGCCTAACAGAAAGTATTGTTAATCAAGCCCTTGTTTGCTTCCTATTGGCCTCCTTCCCACAACCTACCTTAGAGCCTAGCTTCAAAATAGTTAAGGGGAGGTCACATTTACATTAGGCATTTGAATAAAATTAACCAAGATCTTTGTATTTCACCTAGGACTCAAAATCTGCATTTCATATAAGCTAGTAAAACATCAAAGCAACAGTTGTTCATCTGGTACTTGGTCTCAAATTAATAAAGCAAGGATGTTGACTCCATAAGGCACTGGTTTCAAGTATAAATTCAATCTAATCCTTAAAGAATCTTGCTAAATTTCACTAAGTATCTAGAATTCTCAATTGTATCTCTTGGACTCGTTGGTTTGCAATTTGTCCTTTATCATCTCATTTCCACAAGGTCTACCCCCCATATGACGTTGTTGGGAGACAACTAGAATGGGGAGGTTTGATGCATCTGATGGTCGAGAGCAGCTCGATATGCGAATAAGACGGAGTCCTACGATATACAGGATTGGGCATGGCACATCTGAAAAACAACCCACAGACTTCCAAAAAGTCGGCAGATGCTCAGTATGCAATATATTGAACACATCTAATGCCATAAGGCATCCTCTGTATTGTATTTCTAACCCTACTCCTTGTTACTTATTTCTATTGTTAAAGTAGTTTTCAGTTTAGTATTTTGTTTCATCGATTTAAATTTTCATTTTTGTTCCATGTTAGTAGAATTGTTACTAGGTACAAAGCTTCTATTTCATCTACTTATTGTTCTGCCCCTCTAATTTGTCCACCCATCAGACATAATTATGCAATCTGTAAACTTCCATGAGCTTTCAACGCTCTACAATTGTGCCTTGACACATTCGCGCCTCACATCTAGCTCTTTCCCCCTAAGTGCATCATAAGATGGGGCTTTATATCCAAGGCCAACACTTACAATCAATGTTGCAGGAAGCATCCCCCCCCCCCGATTCCAAGGCCAGAAGCACGTCCTGTGCGGATGCGTCCAGGAAGCATCCCCAGAAGCGCGCTTCCGCCTGTTTTGGACGCTTCCTGGAAATTTCGAAAGCTTTCCTCCGAAGCGCGCTTTCGAATCTCCGAAGGGCGCTTCGTACGACGCTTCGGCAGTACGAAGCGTGGCGCTTCGAAGGCCAAAGCGTACGCTTCCGTACAATTCCGGAAAAGCACCACGCTGTTTAGAAAATCATTTTTTTTTTCAATTTTTTTTTAATTTTAGGTAAGTTTGCTTGTTGGCGGTGGGTCCACCTTGGGTTAGGGCGAGGAATGAAGGCAAAAAAAATATAAATATAGCAGATGCTCCCTCATGGTAATGTTAAATTCTTAAAGTAAAAGTCACATTCTCCTTTATTTTTCATTTTCATCATTTTACTTAAATTTTTAACATTACCATGAAATGACTCAGGATGTTTGAGAGTGGTTCCAGCCTCATTGGACTTCATATGGAGAAAATAGAATTTCATATCCTATTCAAAATTCAGCAGACTTAACAGTTTTCAGGAATTCAGGATCAATGGGATTGTTCCATTTCATTAGATTATATCAAGTATGAAGGTATGTGATTAGCATTTAATCAAGAGCACCAAGCCCTATATGTACCCTAGTGTTGGTGGTGTTAATTGTTGAACTCCTTTGTCACACGGCATGCCCTTAGCAAAAAATTACCTTTCAATCAAGTCAAAATCATCGATCAAGCATGTTAAGCTTTTTCTACCATATTTTAAGTCTTGAATTAGATAGTTTGATCAAAATTAGGCAATGTTGACAAATATCCCTAGACAATTGAGGTAGAGGCAAAAGCTAGACAAGAGGAGAAGAATCTAGATTCTAAATGGTTGATGCATCTAAATGGTTGATGCTCGAATAATTAATCATTAATGTACAATGGATGTTATATCTATGTTGATTTATGCAAAAATATGCATGTTTTCATGTCTTCTACAACTAATTTCGTATTTGGGATGTTTGTTTCGAGTATAAATGCAAAAAAAATATAATATATATATAGCAGACGCTTCGCTTCCTAGATTTTTGGAAAATGACACTTCCGCGTCCCCGCTTTGTCCCGGCTTCGTGCAACATTGCTTGCAATGGCATCCACCATGGGCTGATAAAAATAAGATTTTGCCTAATTGAATGAAAGACTAATATGGTACCAAAACCTCCTCACTGCCATATTTGTCTCCTTCCTCTTCTTTTCATTAAAACCCTCCAAGGTTGGCCGAGATCCTAGAGTTGTACGAGGAGCGAAGAAAGGAGAGGTTATACTCTTGTTTGCCACAACACTTGTAGAGGATTACCTACACTTTGATTTTGTGGTTCATTCTATGATCTACCTATCCCAAAACCTCAACCTTCCTTCTTGCCCTTTTAAAACTCTGTTCTTTAATGTCTGCCAAAGAAGCTACAATTACAGCAGTGACTTCTTGAGGGTAATGTTCACAACATTCCACACCATTCACAGGCATTCTAGCTAGGTGGTATTTTAGCCCGTTTATGCCCGCATGCATTGTGGAATTGCAAAAATTGCACTTGACATGGTGGTCATTACTGGGAATGAGTCAAACACAATGTGTCCATGCCGAATCACGAGACTATCTACTATCTTTCGGTGGCATGGTGATGGAATCTGGAAGAAAAAAATTGAGAATTTAATTTTTTTTAATTTAATTATAATTAGGCCCTATGTGTGGTTGAGAAACTCAATCACAGGGTAGACTAAAAAAATTAAATAAATAATAAAAATTGAAACAAAAAAATAGCATGAAAACAAAGAAAAAAAAAAATCAAACAAACAATCAAGTTTCATGAAGCCTACTCAGTTGTGATAAAGTTGGGTCTGATGAAGCCTCATTTAGCCTCTTGCAAGAGCTCCTTCATTGTGCAATGGAATCACTTAGCTCCTTCAGTCAAGACTCAACCCTCGTAGAAATGAGTCAAAACACTCAAAATGAAAAATGGGAGGGAGGGAGGTGATTATAGAGCATTTTCTTCCCTCCATTTTCCCTTTCCCTCCACTTGGTATCATATACCCAAAAAAAAAAAAAAAAAAAAAAATTGAGGGTCTTGATAGGTCACAAGTTCAATGCAAGTCATATGCGGATAGACGAGTTGAATACGAGTCAACACAGGTAGAGGTAAGTAGCATGGATTCTATGCAAGTGACATGTTTCACTATAAGACCCGTCAAGACCCCCGAGTCTTCACGGATCTTATAGGGTTGTGCTTCACTAGTCATGAGACACGACATTTTTCTAACCAAATCCCTCAAAAGTGTGTCTACATTAGGGATAATCTACCCAAAGTCATGGAGGAACAAATATTTATCAAGGTCAATGATAAGATCATATGTTAGATTATTAGGTATATCAACATTCCAATCATATCTTCTTCTACAAGACCCTAGACTGTAGGATTAGGGACTACTCACTTATATCCAAGGTCCACTTGTTTGATTCCTTGACCTCTCAAAAATAAAAGGTTATGACCTCTATGTCAAAAAGTGCAACAAGTTAAATGTGGCTAAGAGCATGGCCAACTTTATGTACACACAACAAGAAGCATGAAACCCAATAGATCCTCTAAAACTACTTCCTCCAATGGGCTAAGAAGTTTTTGGGTCACTCTCCTAATTTGATGTTGGAAGGACAAATCGATGTCAAAACTAAACATGACTAGAGAACACATAAGAAGAATATCAATAATAGGTGGGTGACACATGCATAGGAGAACAAGGAACTATATTAATTCTTACAATGTGTTAAGTGGTAGGGATAGCAAAATGGATGTTTTATGTAGTTGATTCTCCATGAAAGTTACTTCATGGAATCTATGGTGTCTTACAAACCAAGTCAAGGACACTATGATTCATAGAGATAACCCACTGGTTTCAAATTTGGATATGATTTGTTTGCAAGAAATAAATGTAATGAGTCGCATGCTTAACACAACCTTGAACTACAATTGGCTCAGTGCTACCATGTTTCATAGAATACAATGTACACAAGCACAAAACAAGGGACTAGCCGCCATTTTCTTGCCAAAGCTTGCAACATGCATTATTTCTTTAGGGAATTGAACCATCTAGTTGAGTCCTATGGGTGCACATGTATCTTGATAGCAAAATCTGAGGCCTTGCAAATAGGTATGCACCAAATAATGTCAAAGGGAGAGCTCTATTTTGGGCCTAGCTAGTTGAATTCTTCTTGCAAGTAGAACATCTTGTATGTGGATATTTTAATAATGTGGAGTCCTTGGATCACAAAATTGGAGTAACCTTGTTCACATGCCTGAATGGGAGCATATGAGCTATAATAGCCTGAAGTCTAGACTAGACTTCTACAATGTAAAAAATATATCGAAGAGTTGATTAATTGAATCTATGATTCATGTCGTCAAACCTTAGAACTAGCACTGACCAAGTTTTGTGGAATATCAACAAAGCTATGATGTCGAAACAAAATACATTCAAAATTCTTTTTCGATTGTGATGGAGATAGGTCGATGAAATTCCTCACAAAGGCCACTCTCTCTAACCACCAACCCATTGTTATCTTTATTTCTTAGGGAGTGGCTAAAAGGAGAATGCCTAGAGCCTCAATTCCTACTTAACAATTCCCACAAATGAGTTTGAAACGCCTCGGCAATTTTTTCTCCTATGTGATTTCTAGCGAAAAGACTCGTCTTAATTCCCATCTTCACCACTGAAGTTACATCCAAGCCATGTTACAAATTTGGAACTTGATGGTTAGGCTAAGGGGGAGGACAGATGGAGTGCATGATGTAACTGTACCATTGATCAAATCGCAACTTCTTTATGAAAGTTTGGTTAATAAATAGCAAACCCGCAACACACACCATGAAGCTATGAAGAAAGAGTTTGAGAAGGTCTCATAATGTCCACAACTTATTCCCAAAGATGAAGTTCTCCAATCGTGTGCTACCATATTGAGGCAATCTTTGAAGGTTGAAGAAATTTCTCAAGCATATGGTGCCCAAATTCAATCTCAACTCTAGCATCCTCAAACTACATATCAACCTGCAATGAATTCTTCAAAACACTAAATAATATCAACTAATTGTTTTAGAACATCGATGCCTTGAAGACAAAATCGAGAAGGGCAACCAAGAAAGAGCAATTTCACTAAGAATAAGTTGAGCATTATAATCTGATATTTGAACCACATGACATCACTAATCATAGTTTTAGAACTTGAACTTGTTAAACTTGAAACCGGTCAAATAGACCGAATTTATTGTTGGAAATAATACTGAGGGGGGGGGGGGGGAACTCAGTATTATCACATCAATAAAGCTTTTTCATGCCATAATCAGATTCATATATGCACTTCCACAAAACTTCCCTTATGATTACAGTTAATCTGATCTTCAATGAGTGCATTAGAACATTGAATCAACCATGTTATCAGTTAACAGATGCAGTAAACATAGTAAATAGCATCATCAAACACATAAGGCAACACACATGAACACCCATGATATAAGATGGAACCAATGCCGGGAGAAAACCACGCTGCGCAAGTCATTCTCAATCTTCTCTAATAAGAAAATCTTTTACAAAAATATTTGTACTGGTGCAGTTCTTATAGCCAGTAACGGGACTACAAATCCCCTTTAGCCTGTACTAGCCGATCCATGTACTAGTAACGCAGGCTACAAATCCTGCAAAGAGCTGACCAACTCTCCTCCGTTTTCCAGTCTCTCATGGAAGGAGCTACAACGCCCCTTTGCTCTTGTACTAGCCGATCCATTTACAGTACGCAGGCCTGCTACTGCTAAATGCTTCAAAGATCCCTTTGTCTTTGTACTAGCTAAGTACTAGTACGTAGCGGCCGGCCTCAATTCTCTCCTTACAGGTACACATTTCATCAATTTTCATACTGGATAACACTGAGCCAACACATAATCTGCAAAGGCCACATTTCATCCAATTTTCATACTGGACCCAACAACAACATTGAAGCACATAAACAATCTTCTGAATTACCCAAGCACTAGATCAATACATATACAAGTGAGTCATCAACCAGATCTAGTCCATCAGATTAAATAAAGATGAGTCATTAAGAACATGATCCATTCATCCATCAATGTATAAACATTTAATCAATCACTGCTGTTATCAGAACTTAATACCAGAAATCAGACATCTCTTCAAAACCCAGAACACAGCAATGATAAGCATGGATGGCTAGGTAGATTTCATGAGAAATACGCAGCTTCACCCATATAACAGCTGCGTATAAGTACGCATTGTTTCCAACTGCTTCCTTGCGTACGTGCGCACTCTGCCTCACAAACTTCCTGCGTACGTGCGCTCTGTGTCCAATGAACTGCCTGCGCCCCTCCGCATCTGCAGCGCTTCTGGGAATGCGTATCTGGGCACCTACAACGCTTATGTGCCTGCGTATCTCCGCACTTTTCTTTCACTGTACTTGCGTACCTGCAGATATAGATAATTTCAAGACTTCAAGAATAACCCAGACTGTCAGATCTACAGATCTGAACATGCGCCGAGGAGATATCAACCCATTAGTAGATCCGACTTGCAGTTCTCATGTTTCTCCTTGATTTAGATCTAGCTATCTCTCATAACCCATCACTAGAATTTCAGATCTAGCTTCTTAAGATATTCAACCCAAAAGCATATACTAGCCAACTGATCTCCTTCCTCTTATATAGGCAAGCTCTTCCTAAAATCATGGATCATGGGGCTCAATAATAATAATAATATAAAACAATACCACGGGCCAAAACCATAGAATCAAGAACAGCGGGCTAAATACCACGAGCCAAACATAAGAAACCCCATGTGAACACGCTTCTCTGCCTTGAAGTAAGTGAACTGGGGGTACGCACCTCATGAACGGGATAACTGCGGGTATGTACGCACTTTATGTAAGACAGACTTGCGTGTACGCTACTTCTGTACGGTGTACCTGCGTACCCCTTATTTTCTTCAACATTTGATCGCTGATCATCAATCTCTGCTGCTGACTTGAAGTACTATGATCTATCACCTGAATGGGTTGCCATCAAGGACAACACTTTAGCCATAATGCCAACAATCTCCCCCTTTGGACTTGATAGCAAAGTTTACTAAGAACTTGCCATTTGATTCCTTTGAGCTGTCCCGCATCTATGTATTATGTCACATCTGATATCTCTTCCCTAGATTCATCTGAATGTATATAAGTGAGATGATCTTCTATGAGAGGGTTGCCATCAAGTACAACACATGCATCATAATGCCAACATTTATGTGATCGAGTCAACTCAACTTAACCATTCAAGTTCATTTTGGACCAACTGAGTCACCTATGATTAAATAATTGCTTGAGCTTGATTCCCAAATTGCTTAATCGTTACAATTACAACGAAAATGCATTAACTAATTCATCTTTTAGGTATGTGCATCATGACAATTACCTTTATCTTGATCTATCCTCTATTTGGATCATTGGGTTTACCTTCAAATTTATTTCTCACTTAATTGATATCAATGCATTTGGCAATTTACTTAAATTGTTGGAATTGATCGTAGCACATTCCCCTTCACATATTGAATTTCTACAGCCCACATGTTTGTGCTCGTTGTAAACCTCATGCCATAGCACAGACTTGCACCATACCTTTTATGTTAAGGGTGAAAAATACTACCTACAGCTATCTACGTCCACCTTAAGCCAAATATAACAATACAAAATATAGCCATACATTGCGCAAGTTTTGTGCATTCACATACACCTATAGCTAGCCATATAATAATATAAAAATGTGTCTCTCTTCTTGAATGGTAACGAATGTTTGTTATTTTATCATTGTTGGGTTAAACAAATGTAACACACAAATGTGTATTGGTGATTGGTTTGGGATCTTAAAAATAATTTCTTCATTAAATTCAACTACAATATGAATTTTGTTGAAAATGGAGTCATTAAATCAAATCAACCCAAATCGATTTGAGTACGAGTCAAAACACAAATTGATAGTTGGCCAAGTCGAAGTCTGAGTCTGAGTTTTAAAACCATGCACCAGATGCATGACTAATACTCATCCACACATTCTTTCATCTTGTGCTTTGAAAAGTTTCCACTAAACAAGAAAAAAATGTAATAAGGATTTGACCTTTCCAAAGCTAACAAAATCACTAATGGCGATGACCAATTTTAAATCTACTAAGCTAGACAAATCCCAAAGAGAACTTTTAAAAAGCACATGCAATTGAGTTGGGCCTAACTTGCTCAAGGTTTACAAAGAGGTTATCCAAAAGAAATTCCACCTACCTTTTATTAAGGTACTTTTCATAAGATTCATCACAAAGTAAGGAACCCAAAGTTTATTATGAACCAATAACCAATTACTCTCTCCATCCAAGGTCTTGACCTTGCAACTTTCCTACCTCCTACCTCAAATCAACAAGGTGAAAGCAAATTGTTTTCATTCACAAGCAATTTATCCTTCATAATGTAGTACGTATCTTCATCAAGTTCGACCTTGAGAAAGCTTGGGACAACATCGAGCAACTATTCATTTTGACCATGCTACAAACTCCAGGCTTTGTTCAATTTTTTATCCAGTTGATGGAAACTCTTTTCTTGATTTCTTCAATGTGACTATCTCTTGATAAACTAAATCTAAGGTTTGGATGTTTAAGTTGATCGGGCAAGAACTCCCCTTCATCGACATAATGTCAATCAAATGCTTACTAGGCATTTTGTTGACCATCCTTTTCTTACTACATTGGAAGACGAAGAGCTAGGGGACAACACTATGGATTGTATGCAAATTCTCAATGAGGCCTTGCGTTCAAAGCTTAAAATGGCCAAAACACAATGCTACACATTGGCATAGGATGTCACCCGTAATCAACTAGAGTTTCAAGGGTTGGCTTAGATTCAATAAGGGCATGTGCTTAAATTCTAGGGATTCCCTTGGCCTTTCAAACCTCACCAGAAACCTTTTACAAGGCAATGTTACAACAAGTAACTAGTAAAGTGAACATGTGGATTTTGTGGTTTTGTCCTAGCAACAACATTCCATATTTGTTCTAAGGCTATAGCTTCTACTCGTGTAATATACATCTTGTTGGGTTTCATCAACAATTGGACAAGCTCCTCCAAGACTTTCTATAGGTTGGCCTTCAATTAAGAAAGGGCTTCCATTGAGTTAATTAGTGAGTTCATTGCAATCTAATGGAATGGCATGGCTTGGGGACTATTAGGTCATTTCATTAACCCCAAGCCTTTCGTACAAAAAGGATGATCAAGTTGTAGAGGATCAAGAGAATTAAAAAGTGTTGCTACACAATTGCATTATGAGATGCCTCCCATTGCGAAAAAGTGTTGGAAAAATCTCAATTTTGAAACTTTGTTGTCGATTCCAACCTAAGTTCAAATCCAAGGTACACTTACAGCTTAGAGTATTTCGAAGGCCTAGGAAGATATCAAGCATCACCTTTGTTGGAAGGGTGATGCTTTCTTCTCATAGGTTTGTCCTTCAAGAGTCAATGCATTTAGTGGCACACATACTACACGAAGGTAAAACTTTGGCAAAGCCTTTCGAGTTCTTGACCAAAAAACTATCTTGAATCCCACCTAGTTCTCTTAAATGGTTGCACTCACAATGGTCAGTCTAACTAATAGGTGGAATGGCCTTTTTCGCTAGAATATGAGACTACAACTTCGTCGAAAACAGTAGTGAGAAAGAATCTTCTTTGACTTGTGCCTTAGTCAAAGAGACTAGAAGTAGGTTTTCCTTAGCACGCACAAGTTCCTATAAGTTAGGTACCAATTCCTATAAGTTAGGAGCTAATTCCTAAAAATTAGGACATGTTCCTAAAAATTAGGACATGTTCCTAAAATTTAGGGCAAATTCCTAAAAGTTAGGACATGTGCATGAAACAGTTTGACTAGTGCATAGTTAGAGGCTTAGTTATTTGTCTCCTAATGCGACTTAATATGGGAAAGGACAAGCTAAGAGAGCCTTAACTTTTAAATTAAGGCAAGATGAGTTACAACAGTTTGATAGCCTTTGTTAACTCTTCAACCAACAATTTGATTTCCTAAAATAGAGATTTGCCAAATTTAGCCTATTGGAAAATCTTAAAAGGAGGATCAAGGCACTTTGTTATTGATTGTCTTGTGAGCATGAGTTGGTGAGACAAGGCAGTAGAGAACACAAATTTGTGTTTGTGTGTGTGATCTTGTGAGAGGATTAGCGTACCAAGAGAGGCTTGTGCACAGATCTATAGGAGAATTTCCTTGGGATTTGGGCGCAAGCAAATAGGGCAATAGGGATCATAGTCTTGCAAGTGTTTCAGCTTAGTACAAGCAATGAAAACCAAATTGGTTTCTATTGAAACAAGGTTGTGTCTGTAAGAGATCTATTGTTCATTCTTCTATCAATAAAATTCTCAATCAAGCAAAAGGTTTTCGCAGTTAGGTTTCTAAGAAAAATTATATTTTTTAGATTGTGTGACTGTGTTATTTCTATTCTTATTTTGTTGCGAAATTAGTAGGGATATTTTGTGTCTTTATGAAAAGAAATTATATTTCAGATTGCTCATATAAGCAGTTGCAAAGTTCCGTGGAAATTCTACAAACTTCAAGCAAAACAATAATTTGTTATTGTTTAAAATGCATTTTTGAATGTATAAATGGATTTAGCATTCTAAACCCATGGGGTACAAGAACATTGCAGAACAAACGACTTAAGCTTATGATTCTTGACAATATTTGTCGGATTTCAAGCAAAATTGATATGCTAAGTCACCTAACACGGGGATTCGGGACACGTAGGATTCGAGATTCGTGGTGTTGGATTCGGACACGCTGACCCCCCGGAACAGGACACGTTATATATTATTTTATTAAAAATATTATAAATATATAATAATATTATATATATATATATATATATTAAAAATTAGATATTATCATATTTCTTACACAAATTTTAATTAATGATACAAATTTATTGATTTCAAACATAGATCTTCATCTATAGCTATTAGCATGCAGAGTAGCTACAAAACTCAAATAAATGTTAGTGGTACTGGTCACATAAATGATAAATCTATTAAAAATTTAAATCATGATTCATAATTCATAACTGAAAGACAACTTACAACTACAAGATAGTAAGATAAACACACTGACAATTGTAATTTTCTCATTAAGTCATCAAATCAAAATGTGTTACATAGGTAGTGTTGGTGCAATGCCAACGGCAAATAGAAATAGAAAATATAAAACAACTACAGGTATACAAGCCTCAAGGCATCAATCAGCATCAGAATCATCATCAATGTCCTCTTCATCATGGTCTCCACTGCTCTCCTTTGCATCCTCCTCCTCCCCTGTATCCATAGTCGCCTCTACATCTGTTGGTATGGAGGTTGACCCCTCTAAGTCATCAAATCTAACAAGCTCTAGCATTGGATCATTGAGATCCATGTTGGCCAATGCCAACTCAACAGTGGTGTCAGACCCATATCATTAGGAACAGTGTTACTTGGGAGCGGGAGTGAAAGTGGGGAGCAGGAGCGAAAACGGGAGCGGGAGCAACATATTCAGAAGCTCTTGGTTTGGTGCTCTTGATTAAATACGAGTTCCATACCCTAATACATGACAAAATTCAATGGAAACATTGCAATCCCCCAATCCTAAAATCCTGAAAAATTGATAAGTCTGCTGGATTTTGAATGAAATCTAAAATTCTACTTTCTCCATATGAAATCCAACAAGGCCAGAACCACTCTCAAACATCCTGAGTCATTTTATGGTAATGTTAAAAATTTAAGTAAAAGGATGAAAATGAAGATTAAGGAGAATGCCACTTTTACTTTAAGAATTTAACATTACCATGAATAGCAATATCAATACTAGGGCCTAGACTTGATCATGAAGCTACCAAAATGCTCTACTCCTTGCTGCAACAGCACAAATCACTTGCCAAATGAAAATATTAATGAGCAAACACGTCCTTTTCTTTCCCACATTGAGCTTAGGGAATCCTGGAAACCGGACACGTGTCCTAAAATCGCGCCACGCCCCTAAAAATTGCAACACGCCCTCGGACACAACATGTCTTGTGATTTGGACACGAATCCAGACCGAATCGTGTCGAATTCGCTAGGTTCGGGATTCGCAGGGGTTTTAGGACGAATCCGGTGACTTAGTTGATATGTAAAAAAAGCTTGAAAAAGGGCCATTACTGTTGTTAGTTAGACAGTTAGACTACATTGCTCGCAGTTGTTAATTGTGGGTGGTGTTGTACAGAAAATTTCAACACCCCAAGTTTAACAACTTATTAAGCAAGTCCATAACTTAAACATTGATGACTCTTTCCTCAATTTGGTTGTGTTTAGCCTAGTGTCTTGTTGGAGAGGCTACAAGTGAAATTTCTCGAAATTCTTCATGAATTATAAATTTTGTTAATAGGTACAATTGCTCATCTCTAAGCCAATCTGACATGCCAATATTAGAAGGTTTTTGAACTTGTATCTATTTAATCTACCTTGTTGTTTTGGATCCTCTCAATTTGAAAATTCTTTACTGAGACTAAGAAGGTTGTTTTTCTCGATCCCTACTTTTGCGTGGCATTTTCCTAAAGTATCTAGGAGTATCACAACTCAAGTGCCCTTTCCACCACAGAGATGAAACTATCAAGCACTTGTCCAAGTTTTTTCCATGTTCCCAACGCACCCTAGGAGTGGGCCTCAAACTTATGTGGTTAGCTTCTCCATGTGTCTATAACTTAGGAGTCCATTCTCCTGGTCAATAAACCACCAAAAGCAATAGAGTTCCAATCAATTTTCAAACTTCTTAGAATAGTATTACTGCATGGATTAGCAACCTTAGCAAGGTCCACTCAAGGTGTAAAATAGTAAGCACACAAGAGATTCACCCACTATCACCTCAATGCACTCTCCTCTCACTTTAGGCCAACTCCTAGAATGCCATTGGGGGTATCCCAATCTACACACACTTCACTATCCTCTTAGAAGACAATGCCTATAAACACTCAATATGATGAAGGTTAGAAGTTAAAAATTTAATAAATGTTAAATTTGATATATAATATTACACTGTGGGAAAAACAAACCAATAAGCAAAGCTCACTCAAAATAGCCAATAAAAGATTACCTTCAAAGCTTGAGAGTGAGAATAAGGCACAAAAATTCAAGTGAGATGATTTACCCTTGATTACCACTTGATTTGGGACCTTAATGGGACAAGCTTGTTGTTTTCCTACACTTCCACATCCACAAAATTGTCTTTGAAACAACCGAAAAGTGTAGAAATACACTAGAATGACAGATCCTTGGGTGTTTGAGCTAGGGGACTGAAGGAGGGGTCCATTTGGTCAGAGTGTGCAACGTTCCCTTAGATTTTGGTATGAATATTTTAAGAATGCTTGGAAGGCCAAATAATCCCTTTATCTTGCTTGACATTCCTCATCTTTGAACTTGAAGACCTCCAAAAGCTAGTAGAAGGTGGAGACCATCCTTGATTTGGTCCACCTTCTTGTTTCAAGTGTGCTATAAGCCTTGATCTTGCTTGTTGTGAGTTGCCTTTAGTCTAAATCAATATCCTTTGCTTGCCTTGACCCTTTTCTTGCCCAAATTAGGTATTGTGTTGCTCCCTTGGACCCTCACAACTACCTCAAGTAAAATTGGCCCCCTTGTAAAGATGACCACATCCTTGAAAAGGTACTTTTAGAACGGCATTTTAAGTGCCTCAACTTAAAGATGACTTGGCTTCACTTAGAGATTATAACAGACCTTCTCTCTGCCTTGAAGGATGTGGGACTTTGCCTTGGGGAGCGTTGATGCATCACGAATTGTAACACTACCATGAAGAATGATGGCCATGGTCAAAGAGGTGCACATACATAAGAAGATGGTCTATGTGGGGAACCAATAAGTGCATTGAGATAATGGGAAAATGGGCTTTAGACAGTAAGTGTTTCTTTAGATCATGTGTCATAATAAGTCCAACTTTGGGATGCCCACATACCAACCCAAGACATAAGAATGCTCATCAAGGCAAGGAGTTACCACCAACCGCGAGGTAATTAACAGAGCCACAAAACCAAGTAGCATGAAGATGAAGCTAAAGATTGGCCATGATTGTCCTGTTAGCGCTCAAACTAGCAAGGGTCCTAGGGATCCTATAGAGAAACTACTAGATCAAAGGGAAACAATGGAGCGATAGCCCACAATCACCTCAGCTAAGGCTCCCTGCTCTTTACAGCCTTTCATTAATGGGAGGAGACCCAGTGTAAGAAGAATCACTAGATGAATAGATCAATAAGAGGATAAGGAGTGATTCCTAAGGCCTATTCACAAGAGAGGCTCAATTACATATCTTGCTTGCTTGAAAACCAAGGTGGAGGGATCTCTAAGAAGGGCTAAGAGGATCCTTAAGGCTAGGGTTTGGGAATATATCTTATCAAGAGGGCTCCTAGACCAGAAAATCCTTATGGAGAATTGGCCTTTATGTGATCTTTGTGAAACTAGAGTTGTAAAATTGTGGGACCACACAACACTAAGTGGACCCAAAAATAGGTCAAGGGTATGGAGTTGATCAACCAAGAAGGGGCTTGACCTAAAGAAAAAGCATTATTTGGCCAACTGGGACATAAGCTCTCGGAAAGGTGCACAAAGCTACTCAAATGGGAGGTCATGAGAACACAAGCACATTTCAAAGACCAAGCACAATGGGCAGCATGCTTTTTTGGTGTCTTATGATCACCCATGCTTAGTATTAGACCATAAAATCAACAAGAAAAATAATTTTCCATTCAAATTTAATCTAAATGCAACTAATCTATCATATGATGTTAGTTCTAATGTGAAATTGGCATGCAATGCACCCTACCCTAACACACAATACAATGTCAAGTGTCAAGGAAAGGGGTGATACAACTCAACTTGATAGATTGTGACCAAATTTCATCGTTATGATTGGCAATGTAATAATAATCTTCCCCGACCTTTCCATGAATCTTGATGGGCATAGGATTTTTGTCTAGCGAGACCACATCCTCAACCTCATATTCTCTTTTAGGCTTCCACTTCCGGCTTGCTTTATGATTTGGTCATTTAACAATAGGGACTTCTTGTGAAGGGAGTATGGGGGAAGATTTTTCGGCCTCAGGCATCTTATAATATGGAATTGCCCCTGGCTTGACCACATGAGTAGGGTAGGCAAGCTCTCTATAAAGAATGAAAGGGGTCCCATCAGATTGTGGAATGGTGACATATGATAGGTCCATTTGAAGTTGACCATCAACAATGGCTCCCCATTTCCTTCATAATAGCATCCCCCAAACTTCAGGGATATTTATGACCACCACATCCATAAACAATGATATATCGGGATTCATAGCCAAAGAGACCTTAATATCCTTTATAAGGCCTTCTACTTCAACGAGTTAGGAGTTGAAACCACACACACTTTTATACCTTCGAGTGATGTTAAGATTCAATTGCTTCATGAATTTTAGTGGGATGATATTCGCAGAATCCCCTGAATCTAACATGCAATTATGTAACAAAAGGTCATTAATAGCCAAGGTGAGTAGAAATAGCTCTTGTCTTGGGTTTAGATCAAGAAGATGGATGTTTTGCAATGCTAGGGGTAATTCTTCCTCTTCAAACCCCATGGACTTCTTAACTTGCCATTGTTGTTAAGGAAGCTTCACAATCTCCTGTAATTGAACTTGTACAATCATATTCCCTATAACAGTCTCTAAAACGATATCAAGCTCAGCCTCTTTAACCTTATACTCTTTAGTGGGCTCTTTCTTTTGAGGATCCTTTTTGGGATTAACTTTCTTCGGAGGATCCTTCTTAAGGGGATCTTTAAGGAGAGGTTCTTTATGAGGGACCTGCTCGGGAATTGAGTCATTCTTGTTAGCTTCCTTGGAGGTTGCGGGGTTTTCATTGTTGTTCTTTCGTGAATATTAGACCCCTTTGAATCTTCTATTATCATTGGCATTGGGGATTAGCTCCCTTTTCTCATTCGGAATGGTTACCCCAATAATGGGAGGATGGGTAGTTGAATGTTATGAAACCAGCTCAAGAAAAGATAGAAAAGATAGATCAACGCCTTAGAATTCAACCTCTTCGAGGGGGCAACCTCCTTTACATTACAATTCTTGGATGATTCAAATGATAAAACATCCTTTCTATATATAGGAGTCTAAGGAGTCACAATATAACCCAACCGACCTAACAATAATAACATAAAGCCACAAAAATAACAATAGAGGGATTCTATGGGGCACAGTAATAACAATATGGGGACAATAGGGGCACAACAATATTAATAAGGGGTACAACTACAATAGTAATAGGGTAATGACTAGTATTATAGGGACCCAACATTGAACCTCCAAGCAAAATGTTAAAGGCGTTAGATTCCACAATATTAGCCTGCTCGTTCACTTCTTCATCTTCACTCTCATCCTCATCACCTTGTTCATCGTCAAAGGATGAATCTTGCTCTACGACATTTGTTGGAGCCAAAGTGTTGGGGACTTGAGATGAGCTTGGCTTATCCTCTTCATTTTTCTTCTTAGGGAAAGGTTTCCCTTTGTGGATATAACTTGACTTTTGGTCCCTTTTCGAGGCGATGAGTTTGTTCATGTAAAGCCTATCTCGTGAGTTTATCTCTTCATTGAGTTTATTCATTTTCATAAGAAGCACAAAAAGGGTTTTTTCGGTTTGGTCTTTGGATTTTCCCTTCTTAACTTCAGCCTTGTCCTTAGCGTGTTCATAAACATCCATCTTGGATATATGCTAGTTTTGTTCAACTTCCATGACCATCTCTTTAGCCTCGACTAAGGTCTTGGGTTTCTTGTCCCTTAGAGCATATGTTATATGGCCCCCCACAACTTTGATGAATTTGTCAAGTATACTAGCATGAGGGGGTTTCAAATGGCCGGGAATGTCCTTAACTACCCTATCAAATTTTTCGATGAATTCTTTGATGTCTTCCCTTTCCCTAGTTATTTGGAAAAAACTTATGTATGTTGAAAGTTCCTTGCGCATCACATGACCACCTTCTCATGAACTTATCCTCAAATTGATCAGAGTTGTCAATGCATTCTGGTAGAAGACTAAGGTACCATTCCCTTGCTTGCCCTTCTAGAGACAAAGCAAAAAGCATTATGATCTTGTTTTCGTCAAATATCATCCTAGGAGAAATGTTCTAATAGAGTTCTTCGACATGGTCACACACACTTATGGTAGCATCACCCTTGAACTTGGGAAGCCAAATATTATATTTCTCTAGTAAAGGCTTAGGGCCATCACTCAAGTTTAGAGGGGCAAAGACACTAACCAAACGCCTTTCACTTCTAGTAATTTTAGGTTGGTCATGGCTTAGGTCAGTGCCAGAATTTGTTGCCATTTTAGAGGTAGTATCTCTGACCTTTGCAAATTCAGGGAGGTGAGCAAGTTTAACTAAATTGAATTGGACTATGTCCATCTTTAAAGAAGGCAATGCCTTTGCTTAAGCAATTTTTTTGAAACCACTTTTAATATATCCGAACGATCAATCAGTGATGGAAGTCATACAACAAAGATCTATTTCACTAAACTAGTTTTGTTCCCTCTCTATGCTTAATACATCTAGATTAAGATAGACCCATGCTAGTTTATTTTTATTCTTAAAGGCCAGTTGACAGCATCAACATTTGTACATTGACTGTTTTGGCCCCTCTTTATGCTTTTAATACATCTAGATTAAGACAAATCCATGCTAGTTTATTTTTATTCTTGGTCAACATATATAAACAATTATTTATTATAACAATATATTAGAAAAAGGGCAATCATATTGAATATGAACAAAACAACCAAACACACAGCATCCCCTTACCATGGTTGTCGAATGCAACACTTCACACAAAATAATGCTTACTATTAATAATTCACAAATCACTTCAAGAATGCTATCTAAATATATCTAAAATAGAACATATCCTAACAACAATTGTAAAATGGTCAATATTCGATGATGTCATTTAGCATTTGTTTGGTATTTGACATGAATTAACTCAAAGTAATTATTGTAAGGTAATTAAGTAAGAAGAAAACTACTTAAAGTGCATCACAAGATAGTGAGACTTTATGGACTTTGCTCAAAGTCATTTGACTTTAATCTTACTATATTTTATTGAAATTATTCTTTAGCAAAACGAGATCTTTAAATCTATTATTGTGTAATGCTAATGGAACAATTACTAAAGGACATGATATGACCATTTGTGTCACAATAGTAAGATGTGCAAAAATCTCTAAGTTTTTTTATTCAACCCTTTCGATCCTATCGACTTGATATATGAATAAACTATTGATATCCATTACTTTCGACAAGTGTTTTGTTTAAATCAAGAACTTATAAGCATGTGCCAATAAGGTCATTATGAAAAAGGAATAGAGAGCCCATCCATGTATTAAACTCTCTAGATAACATTATTTATTGCAAAAAAATTGAAAAGAAAGAATTAGATTAGGCTAAGTAACTAATTTCTTGAAAAAAAATGAAAATGAATTTTCTTGTTTTGATAACAAATACATTATCTTTCAAATTGGATAAAACAATATACAAATAGTTCAATGGATTATTCTTATCAACAGAATAAAATGATCTAGTCAACAATTACACTAATAAAAGTGAAAAATCATTTTGAAGGGAATGAACAATACCATTTCATCCTCAAATTGATGTAACTTCTATATCCATCGAATTCTTGATACAATCTATGCATAACTATTATATTATACACCATATATACCTTAACATTAATAATGAGTTACACATCAGCCCCATGTTCCAAATAGGAAAGATGGTTAAGAAAACCAAAGCATCAAATTACAGATACATTGTTTGGAATGTGCATGCAAAAAGTCCATGTCCTTGTATGTCTCTCTATTTAATCACTTGATGTTGGTCCTCGAAGCTAATAATTGGACTTAATATGTTTCTAATAAAAAGACCCATTAAACATAGACTTTTAAAACGGAAAACTTCACTCTGATATCATGTCTTGGAAAGTTCAATAGAAATCTAAATTTTTTAAAATAATAATTAAAACTACCACATGAATAAGCATCTTAAGAGGAAGCATTACATGATAATTGGGATCCTTATTAGAGGTGCCACAAAATAACCAACCACTGTATCATGTAAGCATGCTTAGTTACAAACTTCTAAAGATAAACCAAGAAATACTAGAATTGGCATTCTTGTGAGAAATCGAGACCCTATTTTTAGTTTTGCAGAAAATTATCATAGAGGCTTCTAATTTGTTGTCAAACAACTATGGCAAAGTAGGAGTAGGGGCAAGGAGCAAGAGCAAAAAGACAAAGAAGTCCTTTCCAGAAAAATTCCAAGCATAAGGCAATCTCAAGAGCATTCCACACACAAAATTAGCATAAAGTTTCATATATTATAATGCATATATTTTTTTAGTATTAAGCTTCCTTTAAATATTAATATAACAAAATTTATAACATTCTGATATAAAAAGGTGGGTTGTGCATACAACAACCACTTGTTGGACCAAAGATCACACTGATTTAGTGTGTCAACAATTTTACCATTTCACGACTTTTATCAATGAACAATTATATAACAATGAATCATAATCATCAGCGATAGATTCACAAACACCGACATGATGGAGGCACCCACCCCCAAGATATGTAAGTTGTTACTTGTAGTAAGCTACAACCTGAATGAGGCACCAACCTCAAAAAATGTGCAAGCAGCAACTCACTATAGGCTACAAGCCTACAACCAAATTGAGACACTAACCTCAGTGATGAGCAAGTTTTGACTTGTTGTAGGCTTCAACATGATTGAGGCACCAACCTCAATAGAGGCACCTGCCTCTTTCTTCAACTTCTTGTGGACATCTTCTCAAAATTCTTCAAAGTGGATCCACTTGCTCTTCAATCAATGTAAATATTTAAGATGAATAAATTGCTACAATCATATTGTTGTCAACACTTTGTCATGCCTTGTCAAAACTCTGTTTGAACCTGCTCACTAATCTAGTCACATAAAATCCTTCTCGAAACATGTTTTTTCCATAAACCCAAAGCCAACTAAAACTTGCTCATAAACTCCCAAAACATATAGCATAGATTTTGGTCATCAAAAATACAACAAGAAGTCTTTCCATGCCTCTTCACCACTGAACCCTGATCCTCATGCCTCTTCCAAAATTCAATTTGGACTTAAAATGAGCCCAAAAAACCCCAAAAACCATACAAAACCATGTATCAAATTAAGGGTTCCACAAAATGCCCTTTTCAGGGCATGCTCTATAGAATGCCCAATCTCCAACAATGGTTCTCCAAAAAAGTCTTTTTCGGCCTCTTAAATCCAATTATAATTAAATAAATAAACTCAAAAAAAAACTTTCTAACCAAACAACTGATGGGACTCGAACATGTGTCTCGACCAACATAACACAAGTTTGTTACTTATCAAGCTATACGATGAAGCTTATTATGATCTGCTCTCAAACTTCCTTTGTTATAAATCCATTGACTTCAAACAAGAAGGTGTGAAGATTTGACCCTGTGACCAACTACAATACAACTCAAACAATACAATACCAACCCATAAAATGTGCGAATGTGAGGTTAATTCAATTGGTGTGCCACTATCGTGGCGAATCAACTCGAGCGCCTATGCTTATTGTATCAAATCACCGAGAGTGCCAAGCCTGATGCCATCCGTGGTCTCAACTGTATGAGAACTCGGCTAGACCAGCGTTAAAAACCTTCGTAAGAACGACATACTCTACTATAATAGCCAAATAATGTCAAGGGTTAGCCTCACGCTCTCAATCATATAATAGTGCTAACACATTTTATCATATGTTTGGCATATCCATCATTATGTCATTGTTCAAAATTAGTAGACAAATTTAATCCACAATCATAAGAAACATCCATATCATCAATTGAAACAGAATCATCTACAAGTATATCCAACACATTCTAGCGTAATTATCAATAAAATTCATAATATATTTATTTCCATTTGCAGAGGGAACACGCATAGGGCCACATAATGAATTAGCGCAAGCTTTCTACATGCTCTAGAAGCAAAATCATGAAATGGTTGTTTGCTATGTTTTCCTAGGATACAAGCATTACTTTGCATCAATTTCCTTGGAATAGTTGGCAAAACAGAACCACCATTTCTTTTCAACAAACAAAGTTTGTCATAATTAAGATGTCCAAATATTGTATGCCAAAGAAGACTAGATGGCAATGTAACTTCACTATACTGAGAATTGTATGCATAGTTATGTGCACAAGCAAATGTTCCTTACAACTTCAACAATCTTTCATCCTCTATTCTTATTGAGGCCTTCGTTTAATTTTGAAAAGGTTTTGACCAATTTTGGCTGACCAAAGGACAAGAAGGAAACAGGTGGCAGCAACGGTTGGTTAGCGGAACAAGTAGTTGCGCAAGAGTTGCAGCAAGGTGGCAGCGAAAGGCAAAGGCAGCCGAGGGGGCGGGAAGGTGCAAAAGCAACCGAGGGGAAGAACAGTCGAGCAAGAACTAGCAATCCAAGTAACAGAGAAGGATATAAAAGGAAAAGAACAGAAAAAAGGGGGGTTGGATTTAGCGAAGTTAAGGAGAGGAGCAGCAAAGCTGAGAGAGCAGGCAAAAGGATCCCTAGTTGCGGCAGACGGAGGGAAGGTTGCAAGAGCCTGGAAGACTTGGTCCTTGAAGCTGAACTGAACCCGTGGAACTGAGCCAAGTATTTCCTATAGTTGTTTGCAGCGAAAGCCAGAGTCATATTGTAATGTTTGTTGTTAAGACTAACATAAAGAACGGCTAAGATCGGTTGCGACTTGTGATGTATCTGGGCCCTGTGTATGATGAATCTTCAAATTTTTGAATGTCTTATCATTTGCATGTAATCGGTAGTTCTTAGATTATCACGAGTATGTTGTTATCTCTACATTACATGTATTGTTTCTGTACATGTGATCGAATGCAACCCGATTAATACTTTCTCAACTCCATGTTGAACCCTTCTCCCTTTTGGTCGTGGCACGCCTTAAGTGAGACTCCTCGCCCCTTGGGGTAAGGCGAAAATGTCGGCATTGTCCTAGACTACTGCGGACTATTGTTGGCCTTTTGTGCCCGAACCCAGGGTCTTCCCCCTGATGACTATTTCGAGCCAACAAATGGTTTCGTTGTCGGGACCCGAAAGTACGAGAATAGATTCAGATTATGGTGTGAAGGATATTTAAGAGAGAGATCAGGGATTGGTGGAATCATAAAGTAGATCAGTTTGTGGCGGAGTAAAATACCCGTAGATACCAACCAATCAACAAGGTGAGTGAGGAAATTTTATAGATTGACAACACTAATGATCAGTATGAAATTTTCTGGTGTAAGTTCACAGAGGACCTGTACAATTGGTTAAGGAGGCTGAAGGGGCAGAGTCAGCCAGCTAGATCGGCGACAGTTCACCGCAGCTAGACTCCTTCGGATATCACCCTGCTACAACAGTTGGATAATGATCTGACTAGAACAATTGATTTTTAGGTAAAGACTATGGTGGAAGGATACGTAGTTGAGTTTGTCACTGAGAGTTATCAGTCGTTCTCAAAGGCAAAAGTTGTGTTCAGCTTGGGACTGAGGCGTAAGTTGATGAGGGAAGTACCGACATGGATTAAGATGTTTATGGTGGAAGAAGGATTGTTGCCTTCGCCCGCCGCAGGGGTGGCAGCGTAAAACCCCAGTACCGGGGGAAGAACGTAAAGGGGGGAATGTTGCCGATTGAGGGATAGAGATGTTGCTAAAGAGATGGATATCAAAGAACTGAAGAAAGCGAGAGATGTCAAGGCACAAAGAAGGGCACTGCTAGCGGATAAGTGGCAGGCAAGAGCGCTTCAGACTCTGGGGAAGAAGAGGATGGGGCCCCACCAAGTAGTAGCGGTGAAGGGAAAACCCCAAGTCAAGGAGGAAGGAGAAGAAGGTGTCGGGCAAAGCAAGAACGGTGAAGGAAGATGTAGGAGCCAAGGGAATGAAGACGGACCTTCCCTACAGGTTGCGCAAGGCGGATCGCAAGTACATGTTGTGGAAGGGGCATCGTAAGAGCAGAGGCCACATGGGCATGAAGAAGGAAGCAAAGAGGATATGGGCGACCTGATGAGGAGATTATTCAATGAAGGAGAGGCATCCGTTAAGAGTCAGCAACAATACCCCCAAGACATAGGTAGTGTTTCCCCTTATCTTCCCCTGGTACTTTATCGCAATCTGAAGGAATTTGTTATTAGCTTAGCCAAGGCAGTGCGCGTGAGAAATACAGAATCAATTCCAACATCGGGAGCAACACAGGAACTACTAGTATTAGTAATTTAGGGCTACAAGGATCCCAACAGCCAAGGAGCGAAGGGTTTGTGTTGATAGCTCCTACCCAGATCAATATGGCGAGATCTTTTACCAAATTTCCCGAATTTGCGGGAAGAGGGAACGAGGATGTGGAGCAGCACTGGTATCTCTGTGAAGCTATTTGGAGGGCTCGTCAAACTCCAGATAATGTCAGGGCAGTAGAATTCCAAACCACACTGAAGGAAAGGGCTCTGCGCTAGTTTATAAAGTGGGCAAAGCAGAATCAAAACCCCACAATAGATGATATTAAGAGAGGATTTGTGAAGGAATTCAAGGCACCACAGACGGATTAGCAAGGGCTATCGGAACTGTGGGAAATTAAGCAGAAGGAGGGGGGGACGACTTGGGAGCTCAGGCAAAGGCTTAAGAATGCCATTGCCAAGTTGAGTTACACTCTGGACCCAAACCACCAGCAGGACTGGTTCATTAAGGCACTCTTGCCTTTGACTAGAACGCCACTAATGCAACAGAATATAGGAACCCTCCAAGATGCGTTGGAACAAGCATCACGCATAAAAGCTATGGCAGGATACCCGCATGAATACAAGGGAGGGACAAGCCTGCAAGATCCGTCGATTTTTAGCCTACAAAACCAGATCGCGACTTTGACAGAGAAACTGAAATATCTTCAGCCAATGCGTCCAGCCAGACCCAACATTTGGTGCACCCACTGCACGGTGGAGGGGCACATTGCAATGGAATGCCCGAGGTTGCGGTGGATTAATCATCCAAGTGGGGTTGCGGGGTCATCAACAGCACCACCAACCGCAGGAGTTGCGACGGTCAGAGCGCAAGGGACCTTCCCAGGGAGGAATAGTCAAGACTTTTGTGAGATCTGTAGGGCATATGGACACCTGCCACAGAGGTGCCCCATCTTGCAAAAGTACTCTAACATCCCCAATAACAACTACTGTGAGTTTTGCGCATCAACAACGCATCACCCCTATCAGTGTCGAGCGTTGGACGCTCTAGCAAAAAGGTTGGACAAATCCACGTTCAGAATTAATGAGTCAAACCAAGGAGGACGAGGAGGAAATGGGCAAGGAGGAAGAGCAGGAGGAAGAGGGCCCGTAAGGTATTACAACTGCGACCAAGAAGGGCATGTTGCCAGAGAATGTCCATTGCCGAGGAGACCATGGTGCTCACAATGCAGAATTAATACCCATGCAAAACAAGATTGTCTGAAACTCATTGCAAAGTGGGAAGAAAGGACCAAACAGAGAGGGGTCAACTTGGTGAATGCTGAACCACAGACTGATGATGGCCTCCTCGCAACCAATATTAATATAGTCACCCGAGGAGGGAAGAAGATAGGGGAGGACCGCTACACAAAGGACCCCCCTTAATCCTTAAAGCAGTGTCTCCACAGAAGGTATATCAGCCTAAACACCAAAAGCAGTACTATCAGGAACAATGATTTTAAAACCGAAACTGGTGACCGGACCGGTCCACCTAATGAACCGGTTTACCGACCGGAACCGGTCAAACCAGGACTGGTTAGGTCTAAACAAACCGGTTTTAGAAAAATACATTAAATAATTAATTTTTAATGAAACAAAACTATTTTTAAGATTTAAAACCATGATTCTAAGCCAATAGAGACAAAATATCCAAAGTTTGCTCATTTATATAGCATGTAAAGGTGAATATATCAAAATGGCACCAAGTGCAATACATATCATCGACAAAATAGTAAAATACATAAGCAATGAGGCTCTAAATGGTCTATAAAGTCCAAAAACAATGTTGCAAGCTATGAGGCCATTGGCCTACTACAAGTCTACAGTGTACACATGATCAATCATCAAGTTCATCACCACTACTAGGCAGTGGACACAGGATGATCATCAGGAGTTACATAGACATCACCTGGTTCAAAGTCTGAGGATGCCTCAGCCTAATTTGCAACTTGTGATGTGGCGCATCGCTATTGATATGTCTTATGTGTGTTGTTGTGTGAGTTGAATCTTTCAGTTGTTCTTATGTGTCTTGTTGTGTGAGTTGAATCTTTCAGTCATTATGATGTTTGCGACATGTCGCTTTCATTTACAACTTATCATGATAAGCCCTTTTCCTTGTTGCAATTTACTTGATATTGAAGTATTACTTTCTTGTGAGCTTGAGATTTTTTGAAAGTTTAAGTAGCTTGCAAAATGCAACATTTGCAAATTCTTTTCCTTTTGCTCCCTATCATAAGGATTGGAGTTTTCAATCTTTCATTTACATGTGATCTGATGCACATTATTGAAAGTTCCAAACTTGTTTCTTTTGCTTTGTGGCTCTTATGGTCTTATTGCACCTTTATTGATAGTAGATATAAAAAGGTACATCATTGTGCAATGTGTTGTGGTAACTTTGAACTTCAAAACAACTTTGTGCCATAGGTTGATACAAAAAATCAAAAGATAGAGGCAGTTGATCAAATAACACAAGCTTTAAAGGTTCAGAGTCTAGGAGATTTTCACCTTGTCATAAGTATTAAAAAGTTAAAAGCTTCGATAAAGATGGAAGGTTGCCAAAAATTAGTGAATGTTATTGGGACTAGCAAGTTCTAAGTTTAAGTGACATGAAAAGTGTCACAATGAGAGTAACTTTCAAGGAGGTGTGTCAAAGCTTGAAAACTTCAACAAAAGACTTGAGGTGAAGATAAAAGAGGGACTAGTAGATGGAAAATTAAGGCTTAGCAACACTCCACAAATTTCACAAGTCATAAGCTCAATGCCAAAAAGGCTTTAAACAACACAAGCTAAAGATATAATGTGAAACAAGGAGCTTGTAGGTAAAATGTAGTTGTTTCAAGATGTAGTTGGACTTTAAGTGGCGATGGACGTTGATTCCAATTCAAGCTTATTTCATTTGAGTCACAACCTCTACTAGCTGCTCATCTTGAAAGTTTGATGTTAGTTGAACCAACCTAGCTCATTCACATAAACATTATATAGTAACTAGCTGGTTTAGGATGGAACTGAACGGTTTGACTACAAACCGGCTGGTTTCGTCCTTAATCGACGGGTTAGGACCGGTTACGGCCAAAATCGGCCAAAGCATCTTCTTGACCGGGTTTTTCAACCATTTCCAACTGGTGGCCTTGCTGACTAGCCAGTTTGACCGGTTACCGGTTAGGACCGGACGGTTTTAAAAACATTGATCAGGAAGCAACTAAGTTGTTCAAGGGGATGACCACAAAGAAAGATAATAAAAGACTGTGGGATCACATGCTTAATCACACCCAGCCGATTGGGGAATGGTTTAGACTGTTCTTGAAAATTGTTGAGGATGAAGGCATGCTGAAGGAGTTGAGGAAAAGTTTAAAGGCTACAATATCCATGGAAGAAGAGGAAGTGGAACGACCACGCGCAGGTTTTCCAGAGAAGGCTTCTAGGAGAGTGAAACGAAACAAGAGAAGAAGCGGCAAGGAGTTTTGAATCAACGCGCAAGTGGCAGGATTCCAGATAAGGGACACCACGTTAGAATTAGGGTCGAATGTAAATATCCTACCTAGGAAAACTTGGGAGGCAATGGGGAAGCCTCAACTAAAATACTCGCCAATTCAACTAAGAATGGAAAATCAATACTGCATACTACCAATTGGGAGATTAGAGAATGTAGAGGTTGATGTGGCAGGGGTGAAGATGAACACTAAATTCGAGGTGATTGACATCATGGGGGATAAGGACCCATACCCAGCACTCCTGGGGATTGATTGGGCATATGAGAACTACGATGTCAACGACCTAAATAAGGAACAGATGATTTTCGAAGCAAACGAGTTAAAGGTGATCCAACCGTTGGACCCCTACCAAGGACCTAGGGTTACAAAACCAGTGGATGACAGGGATGAGCCAGGAGGGTTAGACCAACTATATACGCTCACAGCAGGGAAGAGGGAGGACTACATAAACCCTACAATCAGAGGATCAATCAGCTGGAGAAGTATCAAAAGCTCGAAAACCGGTTCAGAAGCTGCATGGGATGCATGGCAACAAGGGGGATACGAATTGACCATAGACGATGTGCAATGATAAGTCGAATAAACCGGGGAGAAATGGAGATAGCTGACTATCTGAAGTACCATGGCCTTGAACCAGTGTACACCTTCTTAGACAGAGTAGACCAGGAAATGACAAAGGATCAAAGGATCTCCTTTCTCAATATCGGCCTCATGTCAACTCCGACAAGATGGTGGAAAGCGCACTACAAGGCACTAAGAGACTAGATAAGCGTCAAACAAGCCATGAAGGAAAGATTTGCCCATGATGAAGATCAGCCATAGGATAAGGGAAGATACAGGGGGGATTCAAGTCCCGAGAAGCACATCAAGGATTGCATAATGAATTGGAAGAGCAAAGGAATGTCGAAGGATCGATGGGTACACGCATTTATACATACCCTCGAAACTGTCCCCCGAGCTTGGTATGTCCAAGAGGAGCTTCGTCGACAGACAGCATATTGGGATATCATGGAGGTACAGTTTGTTACCAACTTCTCATTCAAAGACAACAAGGCACAAACGACAGAGGTACTCCATGGAATAAAAGGGGTTATGTTCACACCAGATTCATTGGTTGATGTAGGGCCGGACGAAAAAAATTTACAGTATTTATAAGAAATAGTCACCAAGATATGCAACCTGCAACAAGGTAGACGCAGAATCAGAAGACGACGGGTTGGAGGGACTGAGACACCTAACCTTTGGGGAAACGGAAGGGGAGAGGGACATCCGAGAGAGCCCCTTAACGAAAGGCGCCCACCTTCTACCAATGAAGTTGAGAAAGCAAAATGTTGGATCGGAGGATAAGTCGAAGATAGCATCAATGGGAGACCACTGGGACGAGCAAGCCACCAAAGAAATTTTCGACCTATTACAAGAATATCAAGACCTATTCCCAGCTTCAGTGGCAGAACTAAAGGGAATAAAAGGAAACATTGGGGAAATGAAAATTGTTTTGAGACCGAATGCCCAGCCAATAAAACACAGACCGTACAGATTGAACCCAAGGGTGAAAGAGAAAGTTAAGAAGGAAATTGACAAAATGTTGGAAGCAGGAATCATTTTCCCGGTGGACAAAGCTGAGTGGATAACCCCGACAGTTATTCAGAACAAGAAGGATGCAACCGAAATCAAAGTATGTGTTGACTACAAAAGCTTGAACAACGCATGCGTACATGACCCGTTCCCCACACCCTTCAGTGATGAGGTCCTTGACAATGTTGCGGGGAACGAAGCATATTCGTTCACAGATGGGTTTTCAGGTTACCACCAAGTGAGAATAGCTGAAGAAGATAAAAGGAAAACAACATTCACTACGGAGTGGGGGTCATATGCATACAATGTGATGCCATTCGGACTAAAGAATGCACCAATAGTCTTCTCAAGGATTGTCATAGTTGCATTTTGAGATTATATTCATAAGCTTCTAGAAGCTTACATGGATGACTGGACAGTATACAATCTGTTGAAAAAACAAACTAGCTTATTAAGAATAATGTTCAAAAGGTGCAAACAATTGCAGATTTCTTTAAATCTCAAGAAATGTATCTTCGCAGTACCCTTTGGAAATCTACTAGGCCATGTCGTCTGCAAGGATGGAGAATGTGTAGACCCTGCAAAGGTTGCGGAAATTATCCACATGGAACCACCACACAATGTAAAACAACTAAGAGCAACTCTAGGCCATACGGGGTACACTACAAGCGATTCATCAGAAATTACACATCCATCATAGCTCCACTGGAAAAATTATTGAAGAAAGCGGAAGAGTTCATTTGGACTGCAGATTGTCGAATAACTTAAAGAAAAGACTAGTAAGCGCCCCTATATTGGTGTATCCTGATTGGAACAAAATGCTCCATGTGCATATTGATGCATTGGGGATAGCGCTAGGAGCGATCTTAGCACAACCAAGGGAGAAAAACATGGACCATCCAGTGTAATATGCTAGCAGAAAGTTGTCTATTACGGAAAGAAACTATACAACAACCAAAAGAGAAGCCCTGGAAATGGTCTACTTTCTCCAAAAGTTCAAGCACTATTTACTAGGTGCGCCATTCAAATTCTTTACAGACCATTTCTGCGCTCAAATATTTAGTAAACAAGACAGTACTAGAAGGGAGAATATGTCGATGGCTATTACTGTTCCAAGAATTTACATTTGAGGTAGTTGTAAAGCCCGACAGACTCAATGTGGGATCAGACCACCTATCATGGCTAGACATAGGGGAGAATGAAGGAGCGGTGGATGATCGATTGCCCGATGTCGACTTATTTAGAATAGAGGCAATCGCAGACCACCTAGAACAGATTGCCTCATTTTTAACAACCAATCACTGCCCAACAGGATTCACGGCATCATAGAGACGGCACTTGGTAGTTAGGGCAGTAGATTAACAGTTGATCGCAAGACAACTCTACAAGATGGACTTAGATCAAATACTGAGGCGTTGTGTCTTTCAACATGATAGGAATGATGTCTTATGGGAGTGCCAAGCAAGGGTCGTAGGAGGTCATGTAGGAGGTAAGGCCGCCGCAAGAAAGATACTCCACGCAGGACTATGGTGGCCAACTATACATAAACATTCTAAAGAATTTGCCAGGACATGTGACGTCTGTCAAAGGGTCGAGAAGCCTTCACAACGCGATGAGCTGCCTCTACATCCGGTCTACATAGTGCAAATCTTTGATAAATGGGCGGTAGACTTCATTGGACCCATTTCTCCATTGGTGAGGCATTTGCGAGCAAGATACATCATAACAGCAACAGAATACCTCACAAGGTGGGCAGAAGCGGCACCCATAAAGGACTGCACAGTAGAAACAACAATAAAATTCATATTTGAGAACATCATTTCACAGTTCAAATGCCCGAGGAGCCTCACAAGCGACCAAGGGACACATTTCCTGAACGAGACCATTGAGTCTCTGTTGAAGACCTTCATGGTTCAACATAACAAGAGCAGCTCGTACCACCCACAAGCCAACGGTGCAGTAGAAGCATTTAACAAGATACTGGAAAAAGGGCTCATGAAAGTCGTATCTGCCAATAAGGATGATTGGGATGAAAGAATACCCACGACTCTATGGGCATATAAGACGACAGTAAAAAGACTACGTAAGCAAACTCCATTTCAACTTGTATATGGAAGCGGTGGTACCAGCAAAATTTATACTACCTAGCATGTTCATTTCAGAGGCAACGAGAATGACGGACAAGATTGCCTTACGAGACAAACTAAACCAGCTGATGGAACTTGACGAAACCTGGTTTTTAGTAGAGTTCCATTAAGCAGTGGAGCAACGAAGGCAAAAAGCTTGGCACGATAGGCATATCAAGAGGAAGTCGTTTGAAGTCGGAGAACAAGTACTCCTTTACGACGACAAGTTCCAAAAGTTCCCAGGGGAACTGCAGATGCACTGGTTGGGTCTGTTTATAGTCATGGAAATCACAGATTCGGGCGCAGTAAGGATCACACAATTGGATGGAGTCTTACTACATGGATGGGTGAATGGCACACCCTGAAGCCCTTCCGCAACCAAAAAAAAAGAGGTAGCGGAATAATAAGGTTGCAGCAAAGTCTTCGCATACGGCAACCCATTTGTGGTCGAGGGGAAGTAGCATCAATTGACACATGTAGTCCCAATCAGCAGAGTCAGTGGGGGGTAGCGTCAATGGATACACATGTAGTCCCAGTCAGTAGAGTCAGTGGCCAGACACGTAATCCTAATCAGCTGAGTACACATAGGCATGCACTTTTTCCAACATTTATAACCACACAAATCCCATCATGTTCATCGTACCAATAGTCATTTCCAAATTAAGTAACTAAATAGGCAACTGTCAAAGTAGGAGCCGCAATATCTTTTCCCATTAAGCATAAAGTTAGTTAATAAATAAACCCATCACAGCAAAATAAATACGCCATGCAGCCCACTCTGTACTTTCCAGTCCACGTCATGGTTGTCACATCCAAGTCGGCCAACGACGACAAGGTATAGCTAGAACGCATGGGAAAATTGACGGAGCAATTAGTTATTAAGGCCTCATTAGTCAGGGAACGTTGTGTCAGGGCTAGCTACTTAAGTCGCAAAATAATGAAGGGAATTCCAAAATTCTAATTGCAGACAACAAAAGAGTTACAGGTTCGCTCTAAAGAACAAGTGCAAAGACAAAGAAGCAAGAAACCTTGAGTGCAGATAATTT
Source organism: Pinus taeda (assembly GCA_000404065.3). Classification (NCBI taxonomy): domain Eukaryota; kingdom Viridiplantae; phylum Streptophyta; class Pinopsida; order Pinales; family Pinaceae; genus Pinus; species Pinus taeda. The sequence continues at coordinate 51,053 of APFE030487863.1, forward strand.
ATCACAAGAGAAAGGAGATGGCAAAAGGACTAGTATCAGTCCCACAGGACACCTTGGATGCACGAATTGAAACGGTCGATAATCTGTATGGCAAGTATGACAAGGCGAATTTGATAGACAACGACTTCACAGACTATTTCCAGTTCCCGGCCATGAAAAGAGAAGTTTATGCAGAAGAATTCCAAAAGGAGGATGGCACCAAGACCTCCAGGGTCAAGGAAGACCTCAAGGGAATACAGAGATCGACAATACTCCATTTGCGGAGTCTACTTGTGTTCGGCACTCAATTTGCCGAAATGCAGTGTACAAGTTGTTTGTGAGCAAGATGCATGGAGGATCACTATCGCTGGATAAGGAGTACCCCATCCATGTGGAGGATATTAATTGGCTCACAAGATTGGCCAAGGGTGGAATGCAGTTAGCACAACATTCCAGACAGGGACTAAGCAGGGCAAGAAGCAGAATGTAGACAATATTTATGCCAGATATGGGACTGAGTGGGGCGGGAGGAGAGCGAAGCTAGATATGATTAACAAGGATGATATTAGGTTTGCCTATTACCTCATTGCAGGCAAAACAATGCGGCACTTCACAACGAACGAATGCACCTTGGACGCAATCTCAGTTGCGGAACATTGTTGCCGAGGAGAGGTGCTCAACTAGTCAGCCTTCATTCTCAATGAGTTATTTGAAGCATGTGAAGACGTGTATAGAAGGGGTGTTGGGTTCATGTTCGAATATCTTTTCATGTCGCTGGCGATGTGGAAATGGAGGCCACCGAAGGAGAGGGAAATGGCACCCATCATCGAAGACCAACCAATTGCACTCCGGTATGATCCATGGATGGCATCAAGAGACCCCAACACGAAAGAGATCAAAGAAATAGCCTTCAAAGACTAGTACGAGCAAATGTTGGCCACCATAAGGTCAACAGAGAGGATACTTAAGGCTCTGTTGGACGAATTCTCAGAAGAACTATGGTTTGGTGCCTCCCACACGCATACTTCCCTGAGAACAAGGTGTGTCCACCTAGACACATTTAAGGAGACTGCAGAGGATTGTCCTAACAGCGGAAGTGCTACACAGAGAAGTGGGATCATGGCCGAGTGGCATGTGAGATAACAAAAGGCAGCACAAGTAACTCTTTGGAGCATTGACTCTGCAGGGGCAAGGGGAAGATGGGGCGGAGAGTAGTAGGAAGCGGCTAGCTGAGGAGGAAATCCAGCAAATGGTGATCCAGATGGAGGAAAAGATGTTCGAACTCAGACAAACAATTGCTAGCTTCGAGTCAGGTGAGAACAATTACCCTACCCAATTTCAGGGCTCCACCATGTTTTCTCCTATCGTAACAACATTGTTGGCCATGAAGCTCCCAACAAGAGTAGCTCAAGCTCCCTCCCAACCCACAGTCCCCAAGCCCAAGAAAAAGCGAGTCGTCCACACCCCGACTGTCAAAAAGTCGAAAGTTATTCACCAGCTTCAATCGTTGACCTTACTGTGGAGGTCAAGCAATCAATCCCCACAACCACCGTAATTAAAGAGATCCCCACCACCACCACCACTGCATTACATCAATCGCAGGAGTCATCCTCGCACATTGTCTCAACCTCCCTGACCTTATCCGAGACCCTTCAGCCTGGCCGACGAAGGGCGACTACGGAAGCAGAAGTTCAGTCAGTCGAGTGGACAAAGGGCACCACTCCTACCACCGAGAGGCAACCAACGAAATTTACATCACCGATGCTTGGGTTGGACCCACCAAAAGGGGGAAAACTAGATGCCAATCTGCAGGAGGAAAGAGTTGAGTCGTACTTGGCACCTTTCCCTATAAGGCCCACAGTCCGCCCGAACCCCAGCATCATTCCACCCACTCCACAATTCACCCCGCCGTCACAGCAAGCCCATTCGCCCACCTCCCATTCTGACAAATCCATCGCCAACAGCCTACCCCTACAACAATAGTTCCCAGAACCTAGCACAATGCAGGTCGTTACACTCCATCACTGGTCGTCAGCACAATTGTTTTCATTTATCCAGCAGGCAGCACACAAGGCCGAAAGGATCCACACGGACTTGGCCAAGGAAAATGAACAGCGAACAAGGCAGTTGCAGGCGGTGACAAAGGAGCATGATCACCTGCAGCAAGCAAACGCGAGATTGCAAGCCCAAGTTGACCAAGTCCTACAACGGTTTAGATCATTATGGTCAACCATCATCGAGGCTGATACCAAAGCACCAACAGACATAGCTACCTGCACGCTGGTCAACTGCTACGACCACATTCAAGTGGCATACTCGCGCCTGGCAACTACCAATGTCGAGATGAAAAGGAAATTGGAAACAGTGAGATCTGCACTACCGGATCCAATGGCAATTTATGCAAGGACGGTCAAGGGAAAGATCATGGAACTGGAAGCAAAGAAACAAGCTTTAGTTGATGCCCTCGCTGACAAATATGCCCTGATGAACAAGGTCCATGACTGGTATGGCAATATGGCACTGAAGAACCACTTGGTTTACCCACTCAGAGAGCGAATACAAGCCCAGTTTGCCAGCACGAAAGACTGTATAGACCCCGCCCAGCTGCAACAGATCAACGATCAAATTGACACCCTTCAAGCTCAAGTTGATTGTATTGAGGAGCTGCGAAGACGAAAAAGGTAATCAAGGATCTACAGCCACCGGTTCGGATGCAGGTGTTACTTCTGAACGAGGTGTGTGACTCCAGTGGGCAACAATGGAATGACCTGCAAAGCCCGCAACCAACCAAACTAACGTTGCACTCGACCGAAGTACTCAATCCATCGATGCAATTCTCAGACAGTGGGACAACCATTCAAAATTATACAATGTTTAGGCAGCGGACCACAGCCTCTGTCCCAGAGTTGGAGCCTTCGTTTGGAACGAGGGAACCTCAAGGGCGAGAAGGTGCAACAGAAACGGATGCCACTCCGCAAGCAATGATCGAGGCAGAAGAAGTACTAGTATAGCAGACAGCAGAACTAGCGCAGGTAATAGCGCAGCCACCACCCGCGGGACCAACAAGACCGATAGAGGTTGAAATGACTTGACTCGAGGACGAGTCAAGGAATTTTGGTCGGGGCCTGATGGGGCCTTCATTTAATTTTGAAAAGGTTTTGACCAATTTTGGCTTACCAAAGGACGAGAAGGAAACGAGCGGCAGCAACAATTGGTTAGCAAAACAAGCAGTTGCGCAAGAGTTGCAACAAGGTGGCAGCAGAAGGCAAAGGCAGCCAAGGGGGCGGGAAGGTACAGAAGCAGCTGAGGAGAAGAACAACCGAGCAGGAACTAGAAGTCTAGGTAACAGAGAAGGATATAAAAGGAAAAGACCAGAAAAGAAGGGAGGTTGGATTTAGCGAATTTAAGGAGAGGAGCAGCAGAGCTGTGAGAGCAAGTGAAAGGATCCCCAGTTGCAACAAACAGAGGGAAGGTTGCAAGAGCCTGGAGGACTTGGTCCTTGAAGCTGAACCGAACCTGTGGAACTGAGTCGGGTATTTCTTGTAGTTGTTTGCGGCGAAAGCCGAAGTCATATTGTAATGTTTGTTGTTAAGATTAATATAATAACGACTAAGATTGGTTGCGACTTGTGATGTATCTGGGCCCTGTGTATGATGAATCTTCAAATTTTTGAATGTCTTATCAATTGCATGTAATCAGTAGTTCTTAGATTATCACGAGTATGTTGTTATCTCTGTGTTATATATAATGGTTCCGTACATGTGATCGAATGCAACTCGATTAATACTTTCTTGACTCCATGTTGAACCCTTCTCCCTTTTGGTCGCAACAAGCCTCGGGTGAAACTCCTTGCCCCTTGGGGTAAGGTGAAAATGCCGGTGTTGTCCTAGACTACAGTGGACTATTGTTGGCCTTTTGTGCCCGAACCCAAGGTCTTCCCCCTGATGACTCTTTCGAGCCAACAATTCTAGTCATGACAACTATGTTGTTTGATGCTTTCCTTATCTACTTTCCGTATCGTGCATATGACAACTAAAACACTTGAATTTACTCAAGTCCTTATTTCCTAACCCTTAACATTGGCTCCTCCCTATTTTTTTGCACCCTTGCTAAGTCTTTTACTTTTATCCTTATTTGTTGGACCAAACACGAGTAGGTTCTCATCACAACCCTTCTTGATAGTTTGACTCCATCCAAGTCTCCTCCTAGATATAGTCATCTCACAGCCTTACAAAGTTAGAATGGTCCTCACAAGCACAAATACCTTTGACAATTATTTAACTAAGAATCTATTCAATCCCATGTTCAGAAGCTCGACATTCGCAATTGCATTCCCAACTATTATACATTGATCACAAATTTGAATCACCTTCATAAGGTATTTAGTGACTGAATCTAATCCAATCATATCTATGGATCTAAGTTTGCTTATCATTACTGTCTTCCTATTTATGCTCTCACTCTAGTAGAGGCTAACTAGAGCATCAAACATTTCCTTTGTTGTCTTCTTCTTAGATAAGTGAGAAATCAAGTGGTCCTCAACTACATCCTTTATCATCCACTTGGCCTTCACTTCCTTCTTGTGAGCTATCAACCACTACATATCTATAAGCGAAGACAGAACATCCTTGACAATATCCAAGGATCATTCTCTTCCAATAAGAGTGTATCCCAAACTTTCCAAAACAAGAAATTTGAGGCACCATCTAATCCATCGTTGAATCTGAAAGCTCATTGACACCATCTATGACATCTAATACACAAAATCTTATATCTGAGAAACATAAATATAATAAAATAAAATTATAGAAAAATAGAAAAATAGAATAAAAATAAATATATATTAGAAACTCTCAAGTATTAGTCATTCTCCAACAATTACTTTACTAATGCAAACCCTTAAGAATCTCAATTAAAGAAATAATTATTATACCTAACCCTTGTTAATTGTTGTCCTAACATTCACTCATTGACTAACTCAAAACATAAATTATTTAATGCAAAAAAAGAACATTGCACCAAACACACAATAGTTGAAAAATGAACAATGAAAGCAATAAAACAAAACACATACATACTAGTGTTGAAAAAATCAACATAGGCAAAAAATCGGCGAGGGTCCAAAAAACATCTTCTCAACAACATCAATGAAATGATTGACAAACGACAATAAACATTAAAAAATACAAACTATATTCATTTTCCAAAATCAGGAAATATCAGCAAAAAGCAAGAAATTTTGGGGGAAAATCGAGAAGATTGTTGAAGAAAAAAATTGCAGGGGCCAAAAATAATCATGATTTTTCAACACATCACCAAAAAACCAGCAATTTTACCAACAATGTTATATACATAGGAATTTCTCCATCAACTCATTTTCGATTCCTTTGATCAAAGCTTACAAGGCGACCTTTGCAACCTACTTTTATCAACATCCAATCAATCAAATCACCACAAACAAAACTGTCCAACTTGTGTAAGAAAAGGAAAAGCTACAACAATACATCCTACCCTTTCCTGTCCATTACGAACAACATATCATTCTTCCTCTCCTCTCAAGATTGAAGCATGCTCCAACAATCCGTAGAGGATAATGTACGCCCAGTTCTAAAGGTGTATGGCATGTGCATAAAGAAAGGACACCTACTATAGTGGTATGGTCTATAAGGCTTATTGGTATCTTGCTAGTCTCTTTAGCAAATTTGCTCCTTTTCTTCCCAATGCAGTTTTCCTTCTTCCAACTCTGTTGCTCTCTGCCCATGTGGTCGACCTCTCCTATCTTGTCCTTTTCATGCTTTGAGAGAAAAACTAATTTTCTCAACCCTAGCCACTACCTATCTCAATGAGATGGACAGCTAAGATAAATCATAATCTAAGTCACTAATGTTCTAATGTTGTAGAACATTTCATTTTGATCCCTAGACTAAGTCAACTTCAAAGAATTAGACTTTCACCATTTCCAAGTGAAATTACAAAATGAAATTAGTGACTCCACGGTGGCCACTAACTAAATGTTTCGAACCACATCCTGCACATTCACACTGAAACCTGTGCAAGAAGTTCATGCTCGAGCTACATTTCTCAACAGTTGTGCACAGTTCTGATATGCTGCTTGTCAGGAGCCGTGGATCCCATCAGAAGTTATATTTGACTAAAGATAGACCTGTTTGGACTATGGAACCTGCATTTTACTATTTAGGCCTTATGCTGGCTAGCACAGTCTTTCAGAAATGTAAAATGATGCAGTTTATTGTGCTTTGAGCCACCAACATTTGTAAATATAATATAAGTGTTCATGTTCCCTTTCTGAGCATGGGTGACAGTCATTATAATAGACTACAGTTTGTACTTGTAAGCTTTCAGCACTGCTTATATCTGTCCTGTGTTTACCACATTTCCAAGGTTTTTCTTATGTGATTGGTGTGTTATTCAGTTTACTGCCATCTGTCCTTACACACTTCTGAGTGATTTACTTTCTTACACACTCTCATTTCCTGCAATTATGTCCCTCTATCGATTAGGGCAGTTAGTAAAGGAAACTTGAATAAGTTTCTTTAAGTGTGTGCCAAGCACTAACTACCTATCAAGAGGCATGCACCTCCACACACTTTTTATAGTGGTGTAACCAGCCAACCCAACTTAATGGCTATGACAGTTTCCCCTGCTCAACAACCGTCCTTGCAAGGGCACGCTGACCTGCACGGGACAACCCTGGAACTTCTTTACGGATTCAAATCCTGGTGGAGACAACAGTGGCTCCCCGCTTTCACCAACTTAGCTCACCTCTGATGATAAAGAGTTAGTATAGATCTGTTACTTTAGTATATTCTGTCATTTATGTAGTAAATATTTAGCGAACCCATAACCATCCCGGAGTCTGCCAAAAACAGACTTAAAATATGTTGACACATTGGCTACTAATTTATCAAGAAAAATGGTTGATTACGAATCCTAACTATATTGATGCGCAAGATCAATTTGTTTCCCAACTAGAACGATTCTCTAGATCTTTATATTGTCATTATTTTTCAGAAAAGAAGAAACAGTTTGATTATATCACTCGTACAATTTCAATGTTCTGCGAACAGATGAAATGTTCTATGTAAACTGACCAAAAGATAGGTTGGGTTTTCGTGTTTTTAAACCAATAATATCATGTTTTCTGACCCGGAGATGCACTGGATCTTTATGTTGGAAATCAAGTGCAGAGCAGCCTTACCTTAGACAAAGGACCGGCGATGGACCGTTCCTCCAACAGATCTTCCAGACCGGTGATTTCCATGAGCAAATCATTGGTGGGTTTGCGATTGTCTACGCCATTCGAAATAATAGCAAGCGCATTTGGCAATGACATCTCGCCTCTAATACCTACATCCGAATCATCTTTCAGCAAACGTTCTGCACTTTCCCCATCCAAACCCGCATTCAGCCTGCCGTTAGCTTCATCACTTGAATGAGCTGTAGGCGCATTTGCAAACCCCGTGTCTCCACCGGCTGGAACACCATTACCCCCCTGCAAACCCTCTGACTTTTCCTGCGCAGAATTGTGAGCAACATCTTCAAGGACATCGTTTTTGCTCTCCACACATGTCCGTTTTCTGTTATTATCCCTGGGAATCGAACTCGTTCCCTTGTCCCTCTTCTCTTTTATCTTCCTGGATTTCGAATGAGAACAGCCATTCTCAGTCAAAGCTAGCCGGTTGTTTCCGTCATTTGGGGGATTCCTGCTCTGAGAACCAAGCGTGGCCATGGGTATAGCGGCATTCTCTTTATCCTCGATACCACCACGCCTTCGAGCTCTTTTAGTTGAGCCGCGGGGATTTTCATGGCATGGAGTGGTGATTTCGACTGCGGCAGGGGTAGAGGTTTGTCTGCTTCTTTGATATCCCATGCTTTGATAACATTATTAGAATTTGAACATCAGATCTGGTGAATAAAACTGAGAAGAAGAACCGTAAAGGATGTGGGTATTTCTGAGAATGTAAAATCGCTGGTGGGCAGGTGGTGAATTGAATCACAGATATTGGATTGGGCGATGAATGTTGCGACTTGAGAGCAGCACAGAGCATCCAAAATTTTGAATATTCTGGAATAAGTTCATTAAATAATGAATCGAAGTACACATCTACTGGATTGGGCGGCAAAACATCGCAGTTTGAATTTTTGTGATAGGCGGGCAGCGGGGGCTAGGACACATGACCGTTCTCAAACCTCAAAGCCCAAACCCTGGCCACTATTGCCCTTAGATGGTCCTCACAGCACCGTCCTCGAATTCAAAATAACATAGTTTCGCTTAGAATTATCAATAACCATGGGGAGGAGATGGTCATTATTTATAGATAAATAGTTATATAGATATAGAAACATTAATCAACTGATGTTAACGTGGAGGTTGAAGTAACAAGCTTTGGGGCGGAAACTCTATTAATTGACCTCTCTATGAGAAGGAGAAAATAACAGTTCACAAGAACGGGACGGTGAAAACGCTCATATTGGAGGTTTTATCATACATTTTAAATTACTAAAATTTAAAAACCATAAAATAATTAAATTATAATTTATTTCAATTTTTTCATTATTACTAAATAATAATAATATAATAAAACATATATATAACTATGTAACAAGATTCTTAACCACGGAAATTTTTAATTTATAAATAGATTTTGCTATAATATTATGTGCCAATACCATGGCTTACTAATACCACATGCTCTAAAAACCATAATTCATATTTATATGATATTTTTTTAATTAATTAATTCAATTAAAACTGAGCAAAAGATATAACTACTTATCAAATAAATTTTAATGATGTAGGAGCATTCAACTCAATAATATCATTATATCTTAGTAGACATAGGGGGTCTTGTGTTTCCAAGGAAGCTGGTTTCCTATGTTTTGAATCAATGCAATTATTAAGGTTTTGAGTGATCTTAATGCGAGAAGCTAGAATACAGATTTAATTAAGTATAGTGAGGCATATTAGTAAATCTTCACGAATGTAGGAGAACATGAGAGAATCAGGATTGTTGAGAGATTAAGAGATTTGAGAATTAATTGTAAAACTTAAATTAGGAGTTAGTTCATGATTTTGTGGATTAGAGAGGATCCTTAGAGATAAGGAAGAGACTTTAGGATTTTGTTCAGAAGATTATGGATCTAAACCAGGGATTGGTTGTAGAATCATTTTGTATAAATGTAAGCCTAAAAGGCATAGTTAGGGGTTAGCTAATTAGTCGGTCAGGTCGAGAGTTAGATAGATTTGATTGTAAGCCTACGGCAAGTAGGAAAATAGAGGCCACTAATTAGAAAATCAAGCCCAAGAGGCAGAGAGTCTCATTATGTAATATAGTATATATATATATATATATATATATATTATATATATATATATATATATATATATATATATATAATATATATATATATTTCAATTCCTAAACTGTGTGTGTGGTTTGAGTATTGAATGATAAATTATGTGTGAATTAGAGGTTTTGCACAGCATATGTATGCGGTGGAGTTCGGGCAGAATACAGAAAGAAGTGAGGATGAAGTATCGTGTCATTGAATCTGATTGAAGGATCAAAGTAAAGTTTGGCAGTGACAGTGGTTAAGGAATACGCGGAGTTAAGCTCATCAGAGAATTATGCAGTAGAACAACAAAGGACCAGAACCTTGAATAAAATCGAAATCACAGAAGAACATTGAAGGAACGAAATAAAAACAAAGTAAAGAGAAGGAAGAAGAAGTGAGGTAACGATGCACAGGAGTCGTTGGATCTAAAGATCAATGAACAAGGCTGAAGACGATGGGCGACCAAGATTAAGTCATACAACATAAGGGAAAGAAATGAATGGCGGGAATCGGTCTAGATCGTCAGGTCGACAGATATGGTAAATCGGCGGTGATCAGCAACCGCAATAGGGGTAGGAGAGAACAAATTCCCTTGATTGTGGCTAAAGTCCAGTACCAAATCCTAGCCGTCGATCCCACAGTCAACGCTTACGTCACGGTCAACTGTGAGGTTAAGTTGGTTGATAACCGCATGCTAGTTGAAGCACCGCAGACCGTAGGATTTAATGGCCTCCGTCATCCAACGGATATCGGGCCATATAAAGATCGGACTTTAACTTCAAGGGCAGACTCGACCATTTATAGATTAAGGTTTTATAATCCTTATCAGCTTCGTAAGGCTGGTTAAACGTCGTGCAAGTGGCCGTGCGATATCGTTGTGGACCGTCGGATCAAATGGGTTTTGATCTATGGTGCAGGATCATCGAGCAACTCTGTTGATCTGGAAATACATCAACTGTCGGATTAAAGGCAAGATCGGTGGTGGAGATTGAAGTCAATAAGGCTTGGGCTAGAGTGGACCCGAGAAGGTTATAGGCACGGTTTTATTTTATTTGGAGTCTGGTTGTGTTATCGCATATCGCATGCGAGAGGAGGAGTCTTAGGAATGCGATGGAGTCACATGTTGGTGTGATGCGATACTGCGATAGTCGTTGATCTGATGGACGAAATCAACAGTGGCAAAGGGCATTCACATATCACAAATCGAGAGTTCTGAATGCATATTCTATTGATTCCTTTGAAACTCTGCAGTTGTGATATATGATGAGTTGGCACGTAGAGTGGGGTTTGGTTAATATGCACAGTTATAGAATTCATCAAAGTTATTATAAAGGATGAAGGGTTGAGCCATAAGGTTCCGCAAAAAAGGATTAACTAAGGATCATACTGGGTTAGTTAAAGCATTCTGCATGAGATTTAATTAAGAGGCCTTAAACCTTAAATTATGAAGGTTTGACTAAGTAGGTCATTGAAATTCCTGGGATAGATGAGATTCTGCATTTTATATGCATACTATGGGTATTGCAGTTTTTTCCTACGTCATTTTGGTATCATAGCAGAATTGTGGCTGAAACATTTGATATTAAAGTAGCAAAAAGAAATTATGTGTGAAAAATTCTTTCAAAAGAATATAAAACAGAGTTATGTTTTGAAAGTATCTATACAGGTGAATGGTAGAAGAAGATCATGCAGACATCTTGAAGGTGAGATGGTATGTTTTTATTTTAATTTTATTTGAAGATTGGAGTGTGTGGTCTTTATATTGATGTGCAGGTAACAGCAAAAGAAGGTGAGAAGATTGCAACAACCTAGAGCAAGGAGTGCTCAATTGGTTCCAGAGGAAAGAACCAGAGAAGACACTAAAACACTGAGCTCAAGGGAGAGAAGCTTCGTGAGGCATATGTAGCAATAAGGAGACTTGTTACTGCAGAGTTATTGTTGCAACTCACAAGAAGATCATAAGGGCAATTCCACAGAGGATGTGGGTAGAATTGCTAAGTAATAAAGGAAGCTTATAAGACTTTCTAAGTGAAAGAAGAGGTGGTCAGAACCAAGTATCTCATTGTGATTGAAATACAAGAGGACAATTGTGTTCTTAGAAGATGCATATGAGTTGAAGCCTAAAGGAGCAGAGAGAAGTGCTTAAAAGAGGTTCCAGAGATAGAGAACCAAAGGCTTGCCAAAAAGACCAAGTACAGAGGAAAGCTTGGTGAGGTAAGTGGCAGCAGGGAGGACTTGTTGTTGCAGAGGCGTTAATGCAACTCATAGTGAGTGAGTGAGTGAGGAACTCATAGAGATGGAGGAGAAAATGACTATTGATAGTCATAACAGAGGTTCTAAGGAAGACCACAACAGAAGAAAGGAGAAATAGGAGGATGCCAAGGCAAATGGAAAGAGAATGAGTCAAGAGGAGCTTGACAAGGAAAATTGCAGAGATAAAAGAACAACTCAATGCATTAAGGAGGATACTGGAGGAAAACCAAAGACAAGGGTGGGTCTTGAGGAAAAAGGCACTAAAGTGGCATAAGCTACAGAGAAGGCTATAACAGAAGCAAGTAAAGTGGCTGATGGAAAAACTCAAAGAAGCTGAGTTGGAAATGGAAGTTTCCATTTGTAAACCAGAACAGGGTGAAATTCTGGGTGAAGATGAAGAATGGAGATCATTGAACTATTGGGATAGTTAGAGCAGCATACTGAAATGTTATCAAAGGAAGAAGAGACACTAAGGTCTTATTTTTTTAATTTTAATGATTGTTTTGTGAGTGTAGGTTTTGTAGAGGATTGGCAACCATATGAAGTTGTCATAAAACTTAATAAAAATTACCAGAGTTCATGGGAGAACTTGGATAAACATACTGATGTACTGATAAAGGATGAAGAGTACATTTTCAAAGGATAAGTATTCTAGAGCGGAGTATGACAAATAATGCCTCTTGAATGAGGAAAATATTGAATTGTTGCAACATAAAGGAATTATTGATGAATTGATATTTAGGACTATTACAAAACAAGGACAATTCCTTGTGGAAAAAGGAGATGAAGATCAGCCTGAAAAGCTGATATGTGAAATGTTAGATGAGGCTGCTGAGCCGTACAATTTTCAAACTGACAATTGTTGTGTGAATACAGGGATTATAAGTGTTGAATAGGAACTTATTTATGTGGAGATGAATGAGACAGAATTGTCTATGGAAGGCAGTCCGATTGAATTGTTGGGCAATATTGACCATGTAAAGGACAAAGCTAGAAATGAAGAGCATTATGATAAGACACTTGATAAATCTAAGGAGGAAATTGAATTGTTGGAGAGGTTTCTAGGAGGAAATGGAAATAGAAAAGAAGTGGTTACAACAGTACTTAATAGTAGCAGAGGGTCTTTAAAAGACATGGAGACAAAAGAGTGTTTTGGTTCACAAACCAATAGTTTGTTTGCAGGAACAATGCATAGAATGAATGTGTGTGATGTTGTGATCGAAGAAATTGAACAGAAGTTATTTGGGGATGAAAAGGAAGTTCAGAAGCAACAAGAGGGTAAGGATGTAAGGGTGATCGTAAGTAACCAACAACTACAAAGTGAAGATAACTAGTACAAGATTAAAGGCAAATTTAAAGAAGAGATTATGTTAGATGAAAACATAGTAAAGGATCATCATTTCGTCATGATGATAGGCACATTGGAGATAACTAGGGAAGTTGTTGAGGCAGTCAACAAAGAAGAAGGACTAAACTCTCATCAAAGGATCAGTGAATGGGAGAAAGAATTGGAGCTACTAGAGAAATGGTTTAAAGCACCAGTAGGGAAGAAAGGACCTTATAAAGATTGCAAAGGATATGCAAGAGAGGAAGAGGAAAGAGTCCAGCAAGGAAGTGAGTTGGATATATAAATCGAATTGATGATGGATTTGATGAGAAAAGAGTCTCAAAGGGAGAAGACAACAGAAAGAAAGCAAAGTGGCAACAAGAAAAAGACATCAACAGATTGTGAAAGCATAGCTAGTGGGGCAATGCAACATAAAGTGTGGAGACTTGGAGAACAACAACAACCAAGGACACACTACTGAACAAAGTATGGGATCCAGGAGGACACAGATCAGAAGCACGTGATCAGGAGATCATGATTATTTTCAACCTTCAGAGTCTGATGCAGGATAATTCAGCTCAATAATATCATTGTATCTTAGTAGACATTAGGGGTCTTGTGTTTTCAAGGAAGTTGGTTTCCTATGTTTTGAATTAATGTAATTATTAAGGTTTTGAGTGATTTTAATGAGAGAAGCTAGAATAGGGATTTAATTAAGTATAGTGAGGCATATTAGTAAATATTCTCAAATGTACGAGAACATGTGAGAATCAGGACAGCTGAGAGATTAAGAGATTTGAGAATTAATTGTAAAACTTAGATTAGGAGTTAGTTCATGGTTTTTTAGATTAAAGAGGATCCTTAGAGATAAGGAAGAGACTTTAGGATTTTTGTGAGAAGATTATGGATCTAAACCGGGGATTGGTTGTAGAATCATTTTGTATAAATGTAAGCCTAAAAGGCATAGTCAGGGGTTAGCTAGTTAGTCGGTCAGGTCGAGAGTTAGATAGATTTGATTGTAAGCCTACGATAAGTAGGAAAACAGAGGCCACTGATTAGAAAATCAGACCAGAGAGATGGAGAGTCTCATAATGTAATCATTTGTTTATACATATATAATATATATATATATATTATATATATATATATATAGTATATATATATATATATATATTATATATATTATATATAGAGAGAGAGAGAGAGGAGAGAGAGAGAGAGAGAGAAGAGATAGATATATATATATATATATTATATATATACAAAGATTCGATTTCTAAACTGTGTAAGTGTGTGGTTTGAGTATTGAATGATAAATTATGTGTGAATTAGAGGTTCTGCACAGTGTATGTATGCAGGTGGAGTTCGAGTAGAATACAAAAAGAAGTGAGGATGATCTGGAATTTATCCAAGACAAAGAATTAAAGGTATTATAGACTCATGTGAATGGATGTGCCTATGTTACTTTTGCAACGGATCGATAAGATTGCTAGAATACAAACACTGAGGCAATAAGAGAAAACACAGCAATCAAACATGTAAACAAAACAAGTTTAATAAGGAGTTCACCCAATGCTCCTGGGCTACGTCTCCTGGTCCAGCCTTTCAATGGTGGCCTCTCTATTATGTTTGCAAGCAGGGTTTTTACAACAGTGAGCTCAAATTGAGACTCACTTAAACAGAATGAAGTCAATAGGAATGGAGTGCACAAACTCTCCTTACTGAAACTCGACCTCTGAGGGTCACAGTAGTATGTCAGGCCTATGTCAAGGAGTTTGCTTGAACCTATCAAGCCTTCAAAGGAGTAAACAGACTCTCTGACTCTCTCTACCTTTGCCTGGCTCGATGCTTCCTTCAGGTCAGCTCGGCTTCTACTCTCTGTTCTCTGCTATTAGCTTCTTGCGTCTCTGTATGTGCCTCTATGTGTTGTATGTCCTCTGCTTCTGTCAGTTTGTGGCTTTAAAGCCAGTCTGTTCTTTGACTCCTCATTTCCCCTTCCCAGCCTTTTGGTTTCCTTACCTTTTTCCATTCGAATTCCTCTGCTCTGCGTCATCATCATTGGTTAATGCCTCGCAGTGAGGTGGCCGCCTGTTTCCCAACGAACTAGGTGTCAGTTTCCTTGAATCATTTTTGAATGGTCGTTAATTCTGTTTGCTTCAAGATCGCTCGTGAATCATGAAGTGTTTGCTAACTCGTCATCCATGTCAGACTTCAAATCCCCTGTCATCTTGCTTTTTGACCTGTCAAATTTGATCAGTCATCGGGACGCATCTCCACCGTTGATATGGGCCCCCCAGATCCTACGGTCGTCCTTCATATTGGGCAGACAAGTCGCACAATGTTTACCCGTCTCATATGAGTGGTTTTCTCTCTCATCCGCTGGACGCGTGTCGCTCGATGTGTGGCATCGGGCGGGACTCAGTCAAAACTGCTTATCGCCTCGAAGCCTTCTGATATCTTGTCGGTTTGGGGAATCCTGTGCTATGGAACCAAAACAGTTACTTTTTTCGAAATTTTATAACAATTTTGAGTCCGGGCGCTTCAAGGCTTTCCTTCACTGAGGGGGATGCTCGCGTATCAGCATCCACCTCTATTTCCCGAATTAGCCTCCGGTTTTGCCAGTTTTGTGCCATTGCGCTTTACTATGGGCAAACGGTCTATGCATTTGACCGAGGGTCCTCGTTGCTCCGCTCTGGCCACAACTGCACTGTTACGAGGATTCCTTCTGATAGATTTTAATTTTCTAAGACTTTAATCTTTTAGCATAATTTGAAACAGTCATGAAAAATTAGAGAGTTTTTAAGATCCAATTCAGATCACGGCCTTCCCACTGAAAAAGCTTTTGGACCACCAAAAGTTGGTTTTCTTTCAAGCATCAATCAAGTGAGGGTATTGCTTCCTTGCTTGCTCAATTTCTATCCATTTCGCACTGCTTGGCTTTGAACCTTTGAGTCCGATTCCGAGGTACTCAACATTCCCTCTACATGTAGTTCTTACCTTCTTGTCTAGAATTGTAACTTCCTGCAACTCATTAAGTATTCAGGGAACAGATCATCAATAGAAGGCAATTGGCTCTGCTCTTTGGGATCTTCAATTAATGAAGGCTCAAATAGTCTCAAGTTGTCTGCATTAACAACTGAATAGATGTGCACGTAAGCCGGTAGATCAAGGTGAAAAGAATTATCACCAATTTTCTCAAGTATCTTGAAAGGTCCATACCTTATTGGCTTCAGCTTCTTACCTTCACCTTGCATTCTGTCTTTGCTGATATACAATTAGACTTGATCACCAACTTGGAAACTATGCTCCATCTGATGCTTGTCATGCCTTGCCTTGTACTTGGCTTGGCTCTTTTCCAGCTGTTCATGTACTGCTTGGTGAATTTCTTGGATTTGTTCAATGAACTTGGTTGCCTTGTCCACATCACTGTGTCCATCAACTACTATGTCTTTACCAAAGACAAAATCCAAGGGAGACCTTGGTGTGAAACCAAAACAGGTTTCAAAAGGAGATCTCTGTGTAGAAGAATGTTTAGCTTGGTTGTAAGCATGTTGCACATAACATAAATGTTCATCCCAAAGTTTGGGATGTTTGCTGCAATAGCCTCTGAGCAACTAGATCATTGTCCTGTTGACCACTTCTATTTGGCCATCTGTTTGCGAGTGAAAAGTTGTGCTCTTCTTCAGCCTGGTGTCCATCAATTCCCACGAGCTTGACCAAAATTTCCCAACAAATCGACTATCTCGATCAGATATTATGGAAGTGGGCAATCCAAAATGAACCCATACATGTTGAAAGAACAACTTTGCAGTTTGTTCAGTTGTAATCTATTTGTTACAAGGTATTAAAATACACGTATTGCTGAACCTATCCACAACAACATATAAATAGTCATGACCTTTCCTAGATTTAGGCAGTCCTCCAACAAAGTCCATGGAAACACTTTCCCAAGGATGAGAAGGAACTGGTAATGGAGTGTACAAGCCTAGTTTTCTATTGTTGGGCTTGCTTTTAGCACACATGGTACACCCTCTTACATATCTAGAAATTGTCTTATTCATTTTTGACCAATAACAAAATCTTTGCAATTGTGCAACCGTTTTACTTACACCAAAGTGACCTGATATTAGAGAAGTGTGTGCTTCTCGAATTATCTTTACTCTTTCAGTTTGTGGAATGCATAGCTTCCCAAAATGATACAAGAGCTTGTCCTTAATATGATAATCCAATTCTTATACTCGTTTGCCTTGACTTAAAGTTGCATATACATCCTTAAAATCTATATCTTGAGCATATTGTTCAATGTAGCTCTCATGCAATACAGAATTATGCTTAAGTATAGTAGATGCATTCATAATTGGTCTAGATAACGTATCTGCAACTTTATTGTGTATTCCCTTTTTATATCTGATGACTAAATGAAACAGTTGTATAAAACCCATCCATCTATAGTGTCTTGATTGTTGCAACTTAGTTTGGGAGTGTATATATTGAAGTGGTTGATGATCAGTATGTATAACTGTCTCTTTGCCCATTAAGCACTTTTTCACACTCTATACTAATGGATACAATTCTTTATCATATGTAGGATAGTTAACTACTGCAGAATTAAATGTCTCAGAATGATAACATATGGTTTTACTGTGCTGCATCAACACTGCTCCCATGGCATAGTCACTGGCATCTGTTTCAATCTCAAATGGTCTTTGAAGATCGGGCAGTGCTAGTACTGGTGCTATACTAATCTTTTCCTTCAAGGTGTTGAAGGCTTTTTGTTGTTTGCCTCCCCACTGAAACACCTTGTTCAATCCTGTTAAAGCATGTAAGGGAGCTACAATTAAGGAAACGTTAGAAAAAAACTTTCTCCAATATTGTGTTGCTCCTAAGACGCTTCTAACTTCTGTAGCAGATTTGGGTTTAGGCCAGTTTACAATGACTGCAACCTTATAAGGATCTATCTTCAATTCACCAACCCCTACTATATGTCCCAAATAATTCAAAGATGTTTTTCCAAATTCACATTTTAAGAGTTTAACATAAAGTTTTTCTCCTTTCAGAACATCTAGTGTCTACTTAACATGCTTTAAATGTTCTTCCCACATTTTGCTAAATATAAGAATGTCATCCAGATATACAATAACAAAATCATCAGAAAAGGTCTGAGTACACCATTCATTACTCTCATGAAAGTAGCAGGAGCATTAGTTAAGCCAAAAGGCATAACCAGACACTCATACAATCCCTGCTTTGTTTTGAAAGCAGTCTTCCATGCATCTTGCTCTGCAACTCTGACCTAATGATAGCCACTATGCAAATCTAACTTGGAAACATAAACAACTTCTTTCAACTAATCTAAGAGATCATTTATGCAAGGAAGGGGATAATGATTTTTTATCGTTATCTTATTCAGTGCTCAGTTATCAATGCACATTCTCCACAAGCCATCTTTCTTTTTCACCAAAACAATTAGAGACCCACATGGTGATGTGCTAGGTCTGATGAACCCCTTCTCGAGCAGCTCATGTACTAGATTCTTGATTTATGCATTCTCTAAAGTGGACAACCTGTACATTCCGATGTTAGGCAATGGAGCATCTTGTTGCAAATTAATATCAAGCACTATTTCCTTTTTGGGTGGCAGACCTTTAGGTTCTTGAAACAACACATCATTTTCTGAAACAACTTTTTCTAAATCAACTTGTTGTTTAGCATCATAACCCTCAAATACATTGGTTTTCTCAGGTTTCTTTTCCTTTACAACCATAAGTAAAAATTGTTTGCATGAATTTACAATTCGTTTCATCTGCCCTAAGTTTATGAGAGTATAATTATTCTTGAGCTTATGAGCTCTTACAATATATTTGATTCCATTTTTAACGAGTAGGTACTTGTTCTTAGCTTTATAGAAAATAGATTTTCTATCATACAAGTAAGGACTTCCTAAAACAATTCTACATATATCCAAAGGAACTATATCTAACTCAACCTCATCTACAAGCACTAACCAAAAAGAAAACTTAAGTTTACATTGCCTAGTCACTTGTAGCTTTGCTTTATCACATAGCCAACCAAATGGATATGGTTTCTTGTGAGGTGTGGTTAGTAATCCCAACTTCTTTACAATTGCTTCAGAAATTAAATTTACTTGTGAGCCACTATCAAACAAAGTATCAATCTTTTGATTAGAAATAATTCGAATATGAAAAAGCTCACGTCTTTTTCTCTCATTTTCTTCATTATTAGTAGATTGTGTAGAATTACTAGTAGATGCTTCAGAATTTTTACCTTTTATACCTGTGGCTGCGATTGTTGCTTCATTTCCTAAGTCTGACCCCAAATCCTTTTGAATAGTTGCAACAGTCTTGTTCTTCTTGTCCTCGAACTTCTTAGGTTTTAGCTCCGGATGCAGAATCCAGTTGTGTTCATCGTCATGCCCATCCTTCTTATAGTGAGTGCATGAAGACTTGCTTTTCTGTACACTGTTGTCTTCCTCTCTTTCCATTTTTGTTCTCTTTTCTTCTTATTTTTGCTTGCAGTGGGTTGGGATGATCCCCCAACTTTTTGGTTCCCATTCTTACCTCTAGCTTCTAGATGCGCAGCCTGAACGGATACCTCATCTATGCTAGTGGGATTAAACATGAGAATAGTGTGCCTCATGTAGCTGTGTAGACCACCTATATACTTCAACAGAGTCTCAGGTGAGTTTAAAGAAATTCCTAGAATCAAAGCTCTTTTCCTAAATTCTTGGGTGTAACCTTGTACACTTTTCCCTTTTAGTTATTGAAGAGTTTGCCAACTCATCATGGCTTGCTGCATGTAGGCTAGTGGATATAATTGTTTTTTAATTGCAGAAACAAATTTACTCTAGACAGAAAGAATCTTACCATATTTCTCCATGTCAGCTGATGTCCTGCCTTCCCACCATACCAAGGCAGTGCCTCCAAGGTGTAGGCTGGCCAGCTGAATCTTACTCTTGTCTGAGTCAATGATCTGCACTCTGCAATAAACATCAATCTGTCTAATCCAATTATCCAGCTTCTCTGCATTCAACTCTCCATCATATATTAGTAAATCAAATTTAGCATCTAATTTAATCAAATATGTCTTCTTTTTATTTTCAGGGCTATTAGGAGGCGTGAGAAATTTTTCTTCTTTCCCTTTGCCTTTAGAGTGGTCATGGAGGAGAGATTCTTCTACTCCTTTGTATTGTTTGGAGTTTGATGAATCTTCATCTCTATGTTTCTTATAGTCCCTATACATTTCCTCCACCATGGATCTCAGGGCCATAAAACTATCCATGAACAGGGGGTCTGATTCCAAGGGATTTTCTTCTGACATTTTCCTCTTAGAATAGACTCTTCCAATTTTCGGGTTAGTTTCAGCCAATTCTCCTTCTCCTAATTTAAGCTTTGACCTATTTAGCATTCAACAACAAAATCCAGCACAAGCTTGTCTAACCTTAGTAACCTAGAGCTCTGATACCACTTGTTCTGGAATTTATCCAAGACAAAGAATTAAAGGTATTACAGACTCATGTGCATGGATGTGCCTATGTTACTTATGCAATAGATCGATAAGATTGCTAGAATACATAGACACTGAGGCAATCAAAGAAAACATAACGGACAAACATGTAAACAAAACAATTTTAATAAGGAGTTCACCCAATGCTCCTGGGCTACGTCTCCTGGTCCAGCCTTTCAGTGGTGGCCTCTCTATTATGTTTTCAAGTAGAGTTTTTACAATAGTGAGCTCGATTCGAGACTCACTTAAATAGAATGAAGTCAGTAGGAATGGAGTGCACAAACTCTCTTTACTGAAACTCGACTTCTCAGGGTCACAGTAGTATGACAGGCCTATGCCAAGGAGTTTGCTTGAACCTCTCAAGCCTTCAATGGAGTACACAAACTCTCTAACTCTCTCTAGCTCTGTCTCGCTCGATTCTGCCTTCAGGTCAGCTCGACTTCTACTCTCTATTCTCTGCTATTAGCTTCTTGCATCTTTGTATGTGCCTCTACGTTGTCTATCCTCTGCTTCTGTCAATTCATGGCTTTAAAGTCAGTCTGTTCTTTGATTGTCATTTCCTCTTCCCAGCCTTCTGGTTTCCTTACCTCTATCCATTTGAATTCCCCTGGTCTGCGTCATCATCACAGGGTAACACCTCGCAGGGAGGTGGGCACCTATTTCCCAACGAACTGGGTGTCAGTTTCCTTAAATCATTTTTGAATGGACGTTAATTCCATTTGCTTCAAGATCACTCGTGAATCATGAATCATTCGCCAACTCATCATCCATGTTAGACTTCAAATCCCCTGTCATCTTGCTTTTTGACCTGTAAAATCCAGTCAGCCATCGGGACGCATCTTCGCCATTGATCTGGGCCCCCTAGATCCTACGATCGTCCTTCATATCGGGCAGACAAGTCGCACAGTGTTTACCCATTTGATGCAGGAAGTTTTCTCTCTTATCAGTTGGACGCATGGCGCTCGATGTGTGGCATTGGGCGGGACTCAGTCAAAATTTCTTACCACCTCGAAGCCTTCTGATATCCTACTGGTTTGGGGAATCTTGCGCTACGGAACTGAAACAGATAATTTTTCCGAATTTTATAGCGATTTCGGGTTCGGATGCTTCGGGGCTTTCCTTCACTGAGGGGGGTGCCCTGCGATATGTGATTAGTGCTAATCATGTATCAGAATCCACCTCTGTTTTCCAAATTAGCCTCCAGTTTTGTGCCATTTCACTTTACCATGGGCCAACAGTCTGTGAGCTTGACCAATGGTCCTTGTTGCTCCGCTCTGGCCACAACTACAATATTACGAGGATTCCTTTTGATAGCTTTGACTTTTCTAAGACTCGAATATTTTAGCATAATTTGAAAGAATCATGAAAAATTAGAGAGTTTTTAGGATCCAATTCGGATCAGAGGATGAAGGATCGTGTCGTTGAATTTGATTGAAGGATCAAAGTAAAGTTCAGGAGTGAGAGTGGTTAAGGAATACACGGAGTTAAGCTCATGAGAGAGTTATGTGGCAGAACAACGAAGGAGCAGAACCCTGAAGAAAGTCGAAACCACAGAAGAACATTGAAGGAACGACATAAAAACAAAGTAAAGAGAAGGACGAAGAAGTGAGGTAACGATGCGCAGGATTCGTTGGATCTAAAGATCAATGAATGAGGTTGAAGGCGATGGGCGACCAAGATTAAGTGATACAACATAAGAGAAAGAAATGAATGACAGATATTAAATCCAAGTACCTATGGAAGGTGAATCGCGGAAATCAATCTGGATCGTTAGATCGACAAATCTGGTAGATCGACGGTGATCAACAACTGCTTCGGGGGTAGGAGAGAACAAATTCCCTTGATCATGGTTGAAGTCCGTACCAAATCCTAACTGAAGATCCCACAGTCGACACTTACGTCACAGTCAACTGCGGGGTTAAGTTGGTTGATAACCCGCATGCTAGTTGAAGGGTCGCAGACCGTAGGATTTAATGGCCTCCATCATCCAACGAATATCAGACCATAAAGATATCAGACTTTAACTTCAAGGGTGGACCCAAACATTTATAGATTAAGGTTTTATAATCCTTATCGGCTTCGTAAGGCCGGTTAAACATTACGCAAGTGGTTCGTGCAATATTGTTGTGGACCATTGGATCAATGGGTTTTGATCTACGGTGCAGGATCACCAAGTAGCTCTATTGATCGTAAAAGAAATCAACTGTCGGATTAAAGGCAAGATTGACGGTGGAGATTGAAGCCGATAAGGCTTGGGCCAGAGTGGAGCCGAGAAGGTTATAGGCACGGTTTTATTTTATTTGGAGTCCGATTGTGTTATCACATATCGCATGCAAGAGGAGGAGTCTTAGGAACGCGATGGAGTCACATATTGGTGTGATGCAATATTGCGACAGCCGTTGATCTGATGGACGAAATCAAATCGGGAGTTCTGAATGCATATTCTATCGAGTCTTTTGAAACTCCACGATTCCGATATATGATGAGTTGGCACAGAGAGTGGGGTTTGGTTAATATGCGTGATTGTAGAATTAACCAAAGTTATTATAAAGGATGAAGGGTTGAGTTATAAGGTTCCCTAAAAAGGATTAACTAAGGATCAGACTGGGATTAGTTATTAAATCATTCCACTTGGGATTTAATTAAAGGGCCTTAAACCTTAATTTATGAAGGTTTGACTAGGCAGGTCATTGAAATTCTTGGAATAGATGAGATTCTGCATTTTATATGCATACTATGGGTATTGCAGATTTTTCATGTGTCATTTTGGTATCATAGTAGAATTGTGGCTGAAACATTTAATATTAAAGCAGTACAAAGAAATTATGTGTGAAAAATTCTTTGAAAATAATTTAGAATAGAGTTATGTTTTGAAAGTGTGTATACAGGTGAATGGTAAAACAAGATCATGCAGAGATCTTGAAGGTGAGATTGAAGATTGGAGTGTGTGGTCTTTATATTGATGCGTAGGTAACAACAAAAGAAGGTGAGAAGATTGCAG
This sequence comes from Pinus taeda, assembly GCA_000404065.3. NCBI lineage: Eukaryota > Viridiplantae > Streptophyta > Pinopsida > Pinales > Pinaceae > Pinus > Pinus taeda. Next base: position 74,494 of record APFE030487863.1, read on the forward strand.
CAAACTAGAGCAATGAGTGCTCAATTGGTGCTAGAGGAAAGAACTAGAGAAGATGCTAAAAGATTGAGCTTAGAGGAGAGAAACTTAGTGAGGCATATGTAGCAATAGGGAGACTTGTTACTACAAAGGTATTGTTGCAACTCACAAGAAGATCACAAGGGAAGGAATCTAATAAGACTTTCTAAGTGAAAGAAGAGGTGGTCAAAACCAAGTACTTCATTGTGATTGAAATACAAGAGGAAAATTATGTTCTTAGAAGATACATATGAGTTGAAGCCAAAAGGAGCTAAGAGAAGTGCTCAAAAGGGGTTCCAGAGATAGAGAACCAAAGGCTTGCCAAAAGACCAAGTACAGAGGAAAGCTTGGTGAGGTAAGTGGCAACAGGGAGTAGTTGTTGTTGCAAAGGCTTTAATGCAACTCATAGTGAATGAGTGAGGAACTCATAGAGATGGAGGAGAAAATGACTACTGATAGTCATAACAGAGGTTATGAGGAAGACCACAGCATAAGAAAAATGAAGAAGGAAGATGCCAAGGCAAATGACAAGAGAATGAGTCAAGAGAAGCTTGACGAGGAAATTGTAGAGATAAAAGAACAACTCAATGCATTAAGGAGGATACTGGAGGAAAACTAGAGACAAAGTTGGGTCTTGAGGAAAAAGGCACTAAAGTGGCATAAGCTACAGAGAAGGCTACAATAGAAGCAAGTGAAGTGGTTGATGGAAAAACTCAAAGAAGCTGAGTTGGAAATGGAAGTTTACATTTGTAAAATAAAACATGGTGAAATTATGTGTGAAGATGAAGAATGGAGATCAATGAACTATTGGGATAGTTCAGAGCAACATATTGAAATGTTGCCAAAGGAAGAACAGACACTAAGGTCTTATGTTTTTAATTATAATGATTGTTTTGTGAGTGCAGGGTTTGCAAAGGATTGGCAACCTTATGAAGCTGTCTTAAAACTTGATAAAAATTACCAGAGTTCAGGGGAGAACTTGGATCAACATATTGATGTACTAACAGAGGATGAAGAGTACCTTTTTAAGGGTAAGTACTCTAGAGCAGAGTATGATGAAGAATGCCTCTTGAGTGAGGAAAATATTGAATTGTTGCAACAGAAAGGAATTACTAATGAATTGATATTTGGGACTGTTAAAAAACAAGGACAACTCCCTGCGGAAGAAGGAGATGAAGATCGGCCTGAAAAGCTGATATGTGAAAAGTTAGATGAGGTTTTTGAGCCGTACATTTTTCAAACTGACAATTGTTGTGTGAACATAGGGATTATAAGTGTTGAACAAGAACTTATTTATGTGGAAATGAATGAGACAAAATTGTTTATGGAAGGCAAACCGATTGAATCGTTGGGCAATAGTGACCATGTAAAGGATGAAGCTGGAAATGAAGAGCATTGTGATAAGACACTTGCTAAATGTAAGGAGGAAATTGAATTGTTGGATAGGTTATTAGGAGGAAATGGAAATAGAAAAGAAGTGGTTACAACAATACTTAATAGTAGCAGAGGGTCTTTGAAAGACATGGAGACAGAAGAGTGTTTTAGTTCACAAACCAATACTTTGTTTGCAAGAACAATGCATAGAATGAATGAGTGTGATGTTGTGATCGAAGAAATTGAACAAAAGTTAGTTGGGGATGAAATGGAAGTTCAAAAGCAACAAGAATGTAAAGATGTAAGGGTGTTCGTAAGGAACGAGCAACTACAAAGTGAAGATAACCAGTAGAAGGTTAAAGGCAAATTTAAAGAAGAGACTATGTTAGCTGAAAACATAGTAAAGGATCATCATTCCATCATGATGATAGGCACAATGGAGATAACTAGGGAAGCTGTTGAGACAATCAATAAAGAAGAAGGACTAAACTCTCATCAAAGGATCAGTGGATGGGACAAAGAATTGGAGCTACTGGAGAAATGGCTGAAAGCACTAGTAGGGAAGAAAGAACCTGATAAAGATTGTAAAGGATATGCAAGAGAGGAAGAGGAAAGAGTCTAGCAAAGAAGTGAGTTGGACATAGAAATCGAATTGATGATGGTTTTGATGAGAAAAGAGTCTCAAAGGGAGAAGACAATAGAAAGAAAGCAAAGTGGCAACAAGAAAAAGACAATAGTAGATTGTGAAAGCATAGCCAGTGGGGCAATGCAACATAAAGTGTGGAGACCTAGAGAACAACAACAAACAACAATAACAACCAAGGACAAACTACATAACAAAGTATGGGATCTAGGAGGACACAGATCAGAAGCACATGATTAGGAGATCATGATTATTTTCAACCTTGAGAGTCTGATGCAGGAGCATTCAACTCAATAATATCATTGTATCTTAGTAGACATAGGGGGTCTTGTGTTTTCAAGGAAGTTGGCTTCCTATGTTTTGAATTAATGTAATTATAAAGGTTTTGAGTGATTTTAATTAAAGAAGCTAGGATAGGGATTTAATTAAGTTTAGTGATGCATATTAGTAAATATTCTCAAATGTAGGAGAACACGAGAGAATCAGGATAGTTGAGAGATTGAGAGATTTGAGAATTAATTGTAAAACTTAGATTAGGAGTTAGTTCATGATTTTGTGGATTAGAGAGGATCCTTAGAGATAAGGAAGAGACTTTAGGATTTTGTTGAGAAGATTATGGATCTAAACCAGGGATTGGTTGTAGAATCCTTTTGTATAAATGTAAGCCTAAAAGGCATAGTCAAGGGTTAGCTAGTTAGTCGGTCAGGTTGAGAGTTAGATAGATTTGATTGTAAGCCTATGACAAGTAGGAAAACAGAGGCCACTGATTAGAAAATCAGGCCAGAGAGATAGAGAATCTCATTATGTAATCATCTATCTATATATATACAGAGATTCAATTCCTAAACTGTGTAAGTGTGTGGTTTGAGTATTGAATGATAAATTATGTGTGAATTAGAGGTTCTGCCTGCATAATATATGAATGCAGGTGGAGTTCAGGCAGAATATAGAAAGAAGTGAGGATGAAGGATCGTGTCGTTGAATCCGATTAAAGGATCAAAGTAAAGTTTGGGAGTGACAGTGGTTAAGGAATATGTAGAGTTAAGCTCAGGAGAGAGTCATGTGACAGAACAATGAAGGACCAGAACCCTAAAGAAAATCGAAACCATAGAAGAACATTGAAGGAACGACATAAAACAAAGTAAAGAGAATGACAAAGAAGTGAGGTAACAATGTGCAGGAGTCGTTGGATGTAAAGATAAATGAAAGAGGCTAAAGGTGATGAGCGACCAAGATTAATTCGTACAACATAAGAGAAAGAAATGAACGATGAAGATTAAATCCAAATACTTGTAGAAGGTGAATCGCGTGAATCAATCTGGATCGTCAGATCGATGGTGATCAGCAACCATAGTGGGGGTAGGAGAGAACAAATTCCCTTGATCGTGGCTGAAGTCCCATACCAAATCCTAGTCGTCGATCCCACAATCAATGCTTACGTCACAGTCAACTGCGGGGTTAAGTTGGTTGATAGCCCGCATGCTAGTTGAAGGGCCGCAGACTGTAGGATTTAATGGCCTTCGTCATCCAATGGATATCGAGCCATATAGAGATCAGACTTTAACTTCAAGTGCGGACCCGAACATTTATAGATTGAGGTTTTATAATCCTTATTGTCTCCATAAGGCCAGTTAAACGTCGTGCAAGTGGCCGTGCAATATCGTTGTGGACTGTTGAATCAAATGGGTTTTGATCTATGACACAGGATCATCGAGCAACTCTATTGATCTGGAAAGACATCAACCGTCAGATTAAAGGTGAGATCGACGATGGAGATTGAAGTTGATAAGGCTTGGGCCAAAGTAGACCTGAGAAGGTTATAGACATATTTTACTTGGAGTTCGATTGTGTCATCGCATATCGCATGCGAGAGGAGGAGTCTTAGGAATGCGATGGAGTCACATGTTGGTGTGATGCGATATTGCGACAGTCGTTGATCTGATGGACAAAATCAACAGTGGAAAAGGGCAATTGTATATCACGAATTGGAAGTTCTGAATGCATATTCTATTGAGTCCTTTGAAACTCTGTGATTGCGATATATGATGAGTTGGCACGTAGAGTGGGGTTTGGTTAATATGGGTTATAGAATTAAAGGATGAAGGGTTGAGTTATAAGGTTTTGTGAAAACGATTAACTAAGGATCAGACTGGGGTTGGTTGTTAAATCGTTCCCCATGAGATTTAATTAAGGGGCCTTAAACATTAATTTATGAAGATTTGACTAGACAGGTCATTGAAATTCCAGGGATAGATGAAATTCTGCATTTTATATGCATACTGTGGGTATTGCAGGTTTTTCCTGCGTCATTTAATAATAAAATAAATGAGGTTTTTGTTTTTTTTTTTGAAAGGGATATAATTGAGTGGTTAACAACTTGGGATATTTGTTTTCAATTGTCATTTACACATGTTTATTGGGACACATTGTTATTAATGGAAAAATCATGTCACTTAAAGTTATTTAATCTTTCTATATAGCACATCCACACATAACTCAATGGATTTATTTAATGATCATGATTACAAATTTCCTAGAATAAAAATAAAATTATAACTTACCATATTCTGCCAAATTTGAAAGCTCTTTTATTTATTTATTATTATTATTATTATTATTATTATTTATTTATTTTATTATTATTATTATTTTTAATTTCCATCGTTCCACGCCTCTTTTAATACCATGAATTACATTCTATAATTCCTCATTATAAAGTACGCACTATCATCGCTCATCATTTTATCATTGATCCAAGTGGATATTGGTGGCCACCCGCCAATTCCACTTGGACCCCCACCATTTCTTCTTTCAGTTTTTCAGTTTTCTTAATTGTAGCACAATTTACTATTTTTAGCAGTTTTTTGGGTCTTAAACTTTCGGAGCCGTTTTGAGGCCCTAAACCACGTTTTTTTGGAAATCTACCGCCAACGATTTTTATGTAGAATCGTCTTTTTCATCGTATCCTCGAAGAGATATTTCCAACGGGTTATCATGCACGTCAAACAGAGATAATATGACCAAGTCACGACCCCGGGAAGTTCGCTGTCCAACTCACCCCAATGGGGCCCATAAACTCTTTGTGTTACATCTCCTCAGGTTAAGGTTTTGGTTGTTTAGGGTTTGATCTTATTATTCAGTAATAAAAAGGCCTTGAGCCTCATTGTAAGGCAGTTCAAAGGCATGTAGCCGCCACATCTCTTCTCACAGATAAGCTACCATCGCCCAAGCTGGTTTATTTCCATTTTTGTTTGTAAGCATATTTCAGTGTTTTACATTAATGAAATGAAGTATTATTTCCACTACATCTCTGTGTTTATGGTTATCTCTGTATTTTGTTGCGTTCATGTTTAAATATGGATTAGTGGTATCAGAGCGATCTGTTTTTCTTTGCATGTCCCCAACAAGGTCGGGATATAAGGAGTTAGGGCTTGAATTGGTCGAACCTTTGCAAGATTAGCCTCGCAAATCCCAATGACCTCCCATGGCAGATGAAAAGAAAGACGAGGGGGCAGGAGATCCTATTAAAATCTTGCTCAAAGAAGCCCTCAAGCGACAAAGGAACGTGATGATGGATAACTTTTCCCAGATCATTCAGCGGCTACCCAAGGGTGACACATCGGCTTCCAACAGCTACTCTGGAAACGCCACACCATTTAAGGTACAAGTTAATTTTGAAATCCCCATATTCAAGGGTTAGATAGATGCAAATGTCGTCGATAAATGGTTAAATCTGCCAGAGGGTTATTTTTCTATTCATGATTTTTCCAGTCGGGAAAAGATCGTTTTCGCTCTTCTTAAAGCGGCCCCCACGTCAAGGACTGGTGGGAAACCTACTGCGATCAGAAGGATGAAAGTACAAGCTCACTATTTTCAGCCGCATCCACTTGGAATTCATTTTGGGATGCCATCAAGGAGCAATACTACCCTATCGGAAGCTATGAGGATCAATACATAAAGTGGACCACGTTGCGAGAGGGAAGGGACCAAGACATGTCGAAGTTTACCAATATTTTCAATACCCTTCGCACAAATTTGGCTATCAAGGATTCGAAACAACATTTGGTACTCAAATACCACGACTACCTGCACAAGTACATCTAGGAAGAAATAGAATTCCTGAACATCTCCTCGCTCGGCACGACATACCCATATGTCGTTAAGGTCAAGCAAAAGTTTAAACAGAAGAAGTGAGACTTTGGATTTGCGAATCCGAAGCAAGGGAAAGGTGCCCCCAAACCGCAGAACAAAGGACAAAGCCAAGGCGGGGTGGCCCAAGACAACTCGCCAAATCTGCAAGCAAAGAACAACACCACGAAGCTGAAGAAGGACATGGGAAAGTGGTGTGAGTTCCATAAGTGCTCCACCCAAAACATAAGTGAGTGTCGGGCCAAGCAGTCACTGGTGGCTGAGCTAAAGGTTTCAAAATTAGATGCATGCTCCGACTCTGAGCCAGAACCCGATAAGGGGAATTGCAAAGGGAAGCAGATTATTGATGTCGAGCCCAATGCCATCGTTGCCACCATGAAGGTCCAGAAGGAGGAACCTGGAGATTCAGAGGAGGAGGAGTGTCTCTTCCACTCCCAAATGTGGGTAAAGGGCTCCTCGTTACAGTTCATTGTCGACAAAAGGAGCCAAAAGAACCTCATTTCGGCAGAGGTCGTGAAGCGGCTGGGCTTACCGACCACAACACATCCACAATCGTACACCATCGGGTGGCTTCACCAAGGACGTGATCTTCGCGTGAGCCAATAGTGTCACCTTCCATACAACATCAAGCCATTCGCGGGTGAGGTATTGTGTGACATTGCTCCCCTTGAAGTTTGTGATGTATTATTAGAACAACCATACTTGTGGAAGCGACATGCTGTGTATGAATCAAGTTCCCGTGCTATTATTATTACTTTGGTAAATAAGTTGTACAGGATACGGGAGGTAGCACCACCTACCACCATCTCTTTGGTTACTGCAAAACAATGCAGTAAGCTCATTTCCAAAATCGGGAAATTTGTTTTCTTGATGATACGCCCTCAAGGAAAGAAGAAGATGGTGGCCACGACCTCCAGACAGGGCCCTTAAGTATGACAACTACAGATGGACAAGGTCGTGGTGGAGTATGAGGACATCTTCAGCTCCCCCACAGGGGTTTCTCTGCACTGTCAGGTCAAGCACTCCATCGATCTGACCCAGGTGCACCGCTGCCCAATGGACCAACCTATCGACGCTCCATTCTAGAGAACAATTAAATCAGAGGTAGATTAAGGAGCTGTTGCAAAAAGGTCACATTCGTCTGATTTCATCGCCCTGTGGGAGCCCAATCGTGTTGGTACAGAAGAAGGATGGGACTTGGAGACTCTGTATTGACTATCGGGCGCTGAACAATATAACTGTCTATAATAGGTACTCGATCCCATGGATTGATGACCTCCTTGACCAACTAAAGTTTGCAAAATATTTTAGCAAGATCGATTTGAAGTCAGGATATCACCAGGTACCAATTGAACCCTTCGATCTGTGGAAGGTTTCCTTCAAAGCCAAGGAGGTCCTTTTCAAATGGTTGGTTATGCCATTCAAATTGACGAATGCTCCTGCAACCTTCATGAGGCTAACGGATGACATCTTGCAGCCATTCACCAACTCATATATAGTGGTATACTTAGATTTATCTTCAGCCAGAGTTTGGAAGAGCACCTCCACCACATCCGACAGGTTCTCCAAACACTATGGCAACACAAGTTATGTGCCAATTTGGAGAAATGCACTTTTGGCATGTCCCAGGTTCAATATCTGGGATACATTATTGATGAACAGAGGGGGCATGTGGATTTAGCCAAGATCCAAGTCATTTGGGATTGACCATCTCCAACCACTCTGACAAAGCTTCACAGCTTTCTAGGTCTTGCCAACTTCTATCACAGGTTCGTGTTGGGATTTTCTCATATCACTTGGCCCTTGAGTCAAGTCACCAAGGGAGGAGCGAAAGCAAAATTCTTTTGGTTTGAATCTCAACAGAAGGCATTCATAGAATTGAAAGATCGCTTCTGCTCAACACTAGTGCTCGCGTTACCAGACTTGCAACAAGCATTTGAGGTCAAGACAGAGGCCTCTGACTATGCTATTGGGGCAGTCCTTACTCAACACGGGCATTCAGTTGCATATCATAGTGAGACACTTTCAGACACAGTACGAAAGTATCCAACTTATGATAAAGGGATGTATTCCATTGTGTAGGCCTGCCGACATTGGAAGCATTACATTTTGGGGAAGGAAACGGTCATCCACACAGACCACCGATCCCTGTTGTTCATACAAACCTAAGGGAAATTGTAGAATGATCGCCATCAGAAGTGGTCCACATACCTACAACAGTTCCATTTGAATATTAAGTATAAGAAGGGTAGCACCAATAATGTTGCAGATTGCCTTTGTTGACCACCGATCATGGTGTTAACCACTGTGCTCAATTCTTGTGGGCACGAGACTTCTGATTGGCCACTTCTCTACAAAAGCAACCCAGAATTTGGCGACACATACCAGACACCCTTTGAGGGTTAACATGTTCTAGATTTTCACCTCCAGGATGCCTTGTTATGCCACTTGGGTCAACTTTGTGTTCCTTCAAGTGAGCGTGCCAAGATGATTTGGGAAGCACACTACAGTTGGGTTGTTGGGAATTTCGGGGTCGAGAAAATGGTGGTAGTACTGCAGAAGTATTTCTATTGGCCAAATCTTCGACAATATGTCAACAAGTACATCAGATCTTGCACTGCCTATGCCATTGCCAAATCGACCATCAAGAAGCAAGGCCTCTATACCCCGCTTCCTACCTTTAGTCGACCTTCGGAATCCATCTCCATGGATTACATGTCAGGCCTTCCTTCCACTAAGCATGGAAACAATTGTGTTTTCATGGTCGTCGACAGGTTCTCAAAGATGGCCATTATAGTGGCCTGCAAGAAGAATATCACAACAGAAGCCACTGTTAAACTCTTCTTTGAACGAGTGTGGGTACACTTTGGGATCCCACATTCTATCATCTCAGATCGGGACATCAAGTTCCTCAGTACATTTTGGTCCAGTCTCTAGTCGATGCTGGACACCAAAATCACTAAGTCCACAACCTTCCATCCTCAAACTGATGGCCAGACAGAGGTTGTCAACATGATGATTGTACACATTTTGGGCATGTACAACTCAAAGAATCCACGCACATGGGACGAGAGCCTCCCCTATGTGCAGCATAACTGCAACGGGCTCTCCACAACGCGACTAGCCACAACCCTTTTCAAGTGGGCTTGGGATTCCAGCCACTATGTCCCATTGATGTGGCCATGCCATTTGCAACTACTCACATAGATTCGTCTCATGACCAGTCCGAAACAAATAAGGCAAACAACTTCATTGAAAATATCCATGATATTCTGGAGAAATCAAATGCCAAGTACAAGTAGCGACATGATCAACATCGAGTGCCACATAAGTTTCAAGTGGGCGATAGATTTCGGTTGCATTTGCAAAAGGAATGCCTTAGAGCCTATCGGAAACTTAGACCACTATGATATGGTCTTAACACCATTGTCAAGGTTGTGGGAGATAATGCATTTGAGCTCAACATTCCCCCCTTCCTTGGCCTGCACCTAGTGTTCAATGTGGACTGCCTTCGACCATACTTTCCACCATTACTATACGCATCCAACATTGCAAAACAACTCACACCCACAGAGTTAAATCTAGATTGCATGGAACAAGCTACAACTGGTAAGATCATGGACACACAAATCAAGGACACTCGCCAGCAGAATATCCAACTGTATCGAGTTGTTAAAGTAGGTCAACTCCTTCACCAGGGCAAGTGGCTCACGAGGGACCAAGTTCAACAAAAGTTTCCTCATCTCATGGAGGAACTCAACGCAATAGGGACAATTGCTTCCTAAGGGGAGAGGAATGATCCAGGTGGATATTGGTGACCACTCGCCAAATCCACTTGGACCCCCACCATTACTTCTTTCAGTTTTTCAGTTTCCTTAATTGTAGCACAATTTACTATTTTTAGCAGTTTTTTCGGGTCCTAAACTTCTGGAGTCATTTTGAGGCCCTAAACAACGTTTTTTTGGAAATCTACCACCATTGATTTTTGCCCAAATACGTCCTTTCTATCATAGTCCTCAGGGAGATCTTTCCAACGGGTTATCATGCGTGTCAAATGGAGATAATATGACCAAGTCACGACCACAGAAAGTTGGCTGTCCAACTCATCTCAATGGGGCCCATAAAATCTTGGTGTTACATCTCCTCGGGTTAGGATTTTGGTTGTTTAGGGTTTGATCTTATTGTTCAATAATAAAAAGGCCCTTGAGCCTCATTGTAAGGTAGTTTAGAGGCATGTAGCCGCCACATCTCTTCTTAGAGATAAGCTATCATCGCCCTAGCTGGTTTATTTCCATTTATGTTTGTAAGCATATTTGAGTATTTTACATTAATGAAATGAAGTATTATTTCTGCTGCATCTCTGTGTTTATGGTTATCTTTGTAATTTGTTGCGTTCTTGTTTAAATTCGGATCAATCATAGACCTAATTCAAGATTCTAATTTATTAAATGCATTTTAATTAAATGATAGGTTTTTTTTTTTTTTTTTTTTTTTTTTTTTTTTAATATTTAATAATTAACATAAAATGATTTTATATTATTTATATTTTGTAAAAAAAATAATATATTGGTATACATTTTTAATTATGTAAGGAGATACTCTAAATCGTGGATACATTAATAAATAAAATAATAATAATAAAATAATAAATCATAGAAATTATGATATTTTATTTCTATTTTAATTTTTATTTAATTTATATAATAATAATAATAGATACATAATTTCTCATTATTTTCCTTGCAGCACGCAGGACGTATTAAAAAAAAATTGATGGTTGACTTTAATCTAAGTTGTACAAAATTTATGAACTTTAAATAAATTAAAATTTATTATTTTTAAACCATATTTAAATTCATTTATCTAAAATACTATTGGTTCAATTATTTCACCTCTTATTATGTAATGATGCGAGATGTACTAAACTATTAAATAATATTGTACAATTTAATGTACAACTTCCACTATAAAATGACAAATGTATTCCATCACTAATATAGTTTATATTGTACGAGTCCCCACCTTGTTTCTGTAGTAAGACCTCACATATCCTAACCAAGTGTAATATTAGATCGCCCAAAAGGTAAAGGGTTATTGCACGGATTTTGAACATCTGGTCATAGAGTCTAATAAGCATTAATGTGCACAAGTTCTGAGGACATGTACTCCAAGACAAGCGATGGCGAAGTTCAATAAATTACAATGGGCACACGATTCCTAGCCCAAAAGTTTCCTTTATATTTAGGAGGATAAATATCCTAATAAATGCGATCTAATAGCTACCGAAAATATACAAAAATCTTAGAGGGGTCAAGGCATAATAAGCATTCAATCTTTAATAATGTTTTTGTTGAAATACAATAATTTATTGGTGTTTCAAATTTATCAAATTTTTTGAAATCAATGTTTTAGTGGAACCATTAATGTTCAAGTACAAATAATTGTAAATGTTGTTAGCGTAGTATAACGTGGCGGAGGAGTTGCCCGGAAAGTTATGGAAATTCGGGTTATATTTAGAGAAAATCCGGCAAGGATTTTTGTAAATCCAAATTATAGTTGTTAAACTTAAAAATTTAAGGCGTCTTAGATGTTTTTGATGGTGCTAAATCCATTTCCACCATCAAAAACACGATTCAAACACTGACTCTACAAGATTTTTTGAAAAAAATTTGCTCGGATTCTGGCCACTTGGCCACCAGGGCAATTCTTTCGCCTCGTTAGACGACTCCAATGTTATTAACCGTTTACTTATAAGTTATTATTTATTATTGTGCAACTGATTAAAAATATTGCAATAAATAAAAAAGTAATTATTAAAATTTTACTTTGTAAAATTGAAAATTATTTAACGTTTGTTACCAAAATAGATGGTCAAACAAAAACCTAATGCATAATAACTGCCATAGGCGAGCATAATAGAGTATACATTAGGAAGGATAACGAGTACTAAAAGTTGACAGACGATTCCATACTTAAACGCATATAATAGCCTATGGAGGTAATAATATTATAATATTATCACTATCTAATGATATTATTGTGTTTATGTACATATTATCCTAAACCATGTATAACTAACGGTTAATTTACTGAATTCACGTTAAAGTATTTAATATCTATTATTTGATATTATAACGTTATTTATAAACACTTTCACGTTATTAGGGCCATACGCATAAACAAACTAATTTAATATTTAAAATTAGGTTTGGCCCTTGTCAACGTTTATAACGTGTGTTTATGTACGTTTATTATAATAATACATTTGATAACATTTGTGACATGGGCCTCTAATTTAAGGATACTTAAAATAAGCAAGAATATCTACAAAATAGCCCTTGTTCAAATCCAATAGTTAGTTCATACATTTCAAAATCCAATAATTGAGCTAAACTGCAGGGAAACGCTCGCTATGTGGCCTTGTTTGAGTTATCACATTCATGTTTTTAGAATGAATGGTAGTAGACAACATTGAAAAAAAAAAAAAATCTATTTTTATTTTTGGTTTAGTAAAAAAAATGATTTACAATTAGTTTTTAATATTATTTGAAAAAATATTAAATTGAATATTTTGAAAAGAAAAATTACTTTTCTAAAATGTAAATTATTTTTCTTAATTATCTAATTTATATTTTATGTGGTTTTAAATTGAATTGTCTTAAAAAAAAATCCTCTCGCTTAATGTGACCACTTATTTATAATTTTAACATGTTTAAAGTATATTGATGATGATTTGTTAAAAAAATTGTACTTTTAATGAACTATTGTTTTTATGGTTGAGTTAGTTGTTATTGTTTTTATGGTTGAGTTAGTTGTTGACATAGCTTCTAGGTATAGAAAGTGGAATCTGTAACAGTTAAGTAAACATAAAATTTGAAAAATTCAAGTCAATATAATATGAAAATGATCAAAGACAAGCATTTATAAAAATGAAATGAAATGATATTTTAACATCCACGAGAATAAAAATAGTTTATGGGACCATTAGTTCCCTACTTTTCGCCTTTTGCAATTCAATTTTTTTTTTTTTATTCAAATTAATGATGCGCTGGCCCAACCTTCCAACAATCCCCTCGCTGAAAAGACAATGCCAAGAAACCAAGGCTAACATATTCCCATGACTTTCTATGATGTTTTTTGAATACATCACATTCCAAAATGAAATGTTTTTTTGTTTTGTTTTGTTTTTGTTTTTTTTGTTTTGTTTTGTTTGTTTTTGTTTTGTTTTTGTTTTGTTTTTGTTTTTGTTTTTGTTTTTGTTTTTGTTTTGTTTTGTTTTGTTTTGTTTTTTTTTTGTTTTTTTTCCACTACCCCAGACATGCAAAATGTACACACTTGTTCTTCCCAATCTTATTTAGACCTTTTCCACCATCTTGTTTCACACCCAAGTTGATGCGAGTTGGTTCTTAATTGAGCAATAAGAACATTTTCCCTCCACAGAATGCTAGCTCCAATGTACTCTTTATGTTGTAGATCACACGTAGAGTTGAATTCCTCAATGTAGCACTTCTTCTTTCTACGCAACTCTTTTCCCCATACCTGTTTACGAAACTTCTCCATAACAAAATTCTTTAGCTCCTTTTTATTTATGGGATAAGCATTGAGGTAGATATTTCATTTTTGCATCCATGTGTAGTTTTGTTTCATCCATATTTTCTTTCTTTCACTCATGCCTTCATTGAAGATAACATTAGGCAATCTACCTACTCCCATTTGCTTAATTATTTTTAGATATCTTATGAGTCGCACCATAGCAATTGCTTCGATGAGAGTAGCTCCTGTTTCACTCAACATTATCTCATAAGGTACCAGACTTTATTTTGAACTTGCTCATGATCAAGCGTTTTTAGATTTTCTCAATTTGTTTCCATTTTGAGATGGGGGTGCTGCTAGCCCACAATTCACACCCATATAGCATCATTGGACAAACTAGGAGTCCAAAAAGCACTTTAATTGTTTTCCAGTCCCATAAATCTATATCTCTACATCTGTTTTCCAAAGCCTATAATGCTTTCCAGCCTCCTAAAATTCTCTTCTTTCTGTAATCCTCCAAATTAAGTTTGTTTTTGAAATCAATCATGAGGTACTTGTACTCATTTAATTCTTCAAGAATGTTGCCTTAAAAGACTCATTTACTTCTTCAAGAATGTTGCCTTCAAAGAAGAACGTATGTTGGCTTTGCTTCCTTTTATTAGAGAAAATCATTATTTTGGTCTTGCTAGTATTGACTTGCATCCTCACTTCTCTAAAAAATTGTTCAAGGACATATAGGTGCATTTACAATCCATGGGACGATTTAGAAATCAATACAAGATCATTAACATATAAAAGAAGCTTTATCACAAACTCC
>APFE030487863.1:89034-146091 GCA_000404065.3 Pinus taeda
ATGATCAACATCGAGTGCCACATAAGTTTCAAGTGGGCGATAGATTTCGGTTGCATTTGCAAAAGGAATGCCTTAGAGCCTATCGGAAACTTAGACCACTATGATATGGTCTTAACACCATTGTCAAGGTTGTGGGAGATAATGCATTTGAGCTCAACATTCCCCCCTTCCTTGGCCTGCACCTAGTGTTCAATGTGGACTGCCTTCGACCATACTTTCCACCATTACTATACGCATCCAACATTGCAAAACAACTCACACCCACAGAGTTAAATCTAGATTGCATGGAACAAGCTACAACTGGTAAGATCATGGACACACAAATCAAGGACACTCGCCAGCAGAATATCCAACTGTATCGAGTTGTTAAAGTAGGTCAACTCCTTCACCAGGGCAAGTGGCTCACGAGGGACCAAGTTCAACAAAAGTTTCCTCATCTCATGGAGGAACTCAACGCAATAGGGACAATTGCTTCCTAAGGGGAGAGGAATGATCCAGGTGGATATTGGTGACCACTCGCCAAATCCACTTGGACCCCCACCATTACTTCTTTCAGTTTTTCAGTTTCCTTAATTGTAGCACAATTTACTATTTTTAGCAGTTTTTTCGGGTCCTAAACTTCTGGAGTCATTTTGAGGCCCTAAACAACGTTTTTTTGGAAATCTACCACCATTGATTTTTGCCCAAATACGTCCTTTCTATCATAGTCCTCAGGGAGATCTTTCCAACGGGTTATCATGCGTGTCAAATGGAGATAATATGACCAAGTCACGACCACAGAAAGTTGGCTGTCCAACTCATCTCAATGGGGCCCATAAAATCTTGGTGTTACATCTCCTCGGGTTAGGATTTTGGTTGTTTAGGGTTTGATCTTATTGTTCAATAATAAAAAGGCCCTTGAGCCTCATTGTAAGGTAGTTTAGAGGCATGTAGCCGCCACATCTCTTCTTAGAGATAAGCTATCATCGCCCTAGCTGGTTTATTTCCATTTATGTTTGTAAGCATATTTGAGTATTTTACATTAATGAAATGAAGTATTATTTCTGCTGCATCTCTGTGTTTATGGTTATCTTTGTAATTTGTTGCGTTCTTGTTTAAATTCGGATCAATCATAGACCTAATTCAAGATTCTAATTTATTAAATGCATTTTAATTAAATGATAGGTTTTTTTTTTTTTTTTTTTTTTTTTTATTTTTTTTTTTTTTAATCTATATATTTTATATTATAAATTTAACATTAAAAGAATTATATTATTTATATTTTATAAAAAAAAAATAATTAAATATAATCAGGTATAAATTTTATTATGTAAAGTAGATACTAAATCGTGGATACATTAATAATTAAAATAATAATATAATAATAAATTGAATATCCCACAGAAAAATGATATTTCAATTTCTATTTTAATTTTATATTAATTTATATAATTAATAATAATAAAAGATACATATTCTTCATTATTATTTCCTTGCAGCACCGACAGGCACGTATTAACAAAAAAATTGATTTTGACTTAAATCTAAGTTGTACCAAAATTTATGAAACTTATAAAATTAAAATTATTTTTAAACCATATTTAAATTCATTTATCTAAAATACTATTGGTTCAATTATTTCACCTCTTATTATGTAATGATGCGAGATGTACTAAACTATTAAATAATATTGTACAATTTAATGTACAACTTCCACTATAAAATGACAAATGTATTCCATCACTAATATAGTTTATATTGTACGAGTCCCCACCTTGTTTCTGTAGTAAGACCTCACATATCCTAACCAAGTGTAATATTAGATCGCCCAAAAGGTAAAGGGTTATTGCACGGATTTTGAACATCTGGTCATAGAGTCTAATAAGCATTAATGTGCACAAGTTCTGAGGACATGTACTCCAAGACAAGCGATGGCGAAGTTCAATAAATTACAATGGGCACACGATTCCTAGCCCAAAAGTTTCCTTTATATTTAGGAGGATAAATATCCTAATAAATGCGATCTAATAGCTACCGAAAATATACAAAAATCTTAGAGGGGTCAAGGCATAATAAGCATTCAATCTTTAATAATGTTTTTGTTGAAATACAATAATTTATTGGTGTTTCAAATTTATCAAATTTTTTGAAATCAATGTTTTAGTGGAACCATTAATGTTCAAGTACAAATAATTGTAAATGTTGTTAGCGTAGTATAACGTGGCGGAGGAGTTGCCCGGAAAGTTATGGAAATTCGGGTTATATTTAGAGAAAATCCGGCAAGGATTTTTGTAAATCCAAATTATAGTTGTTAAACTTAAAAATTTAAGGCGTCTTAGATGTTTTTGATGGTGCTAAATCCATTTCCACCATCAAAAACACGATTCAAACACTGACTCTACAAGATTTTTTGAAAAAAATTTGCTCGGATTCTGGCCACTTGGCCACCAGGGCAATTCTTTCGCCTCGTTAGACGACTCCAATGTTATTAACCGTTTACTTATAAGTTATTATTTATTATTGTGCAACTGATTAAAAATATTGCAATAAATAAAAAAGTAATTATTAAAATTTTACTTTGTAAAATTGAAAATTATTTAACGTTTGTTACCAAAATAGATGGTCAAACAAAAACCTAATGCATAATAACTGCCATAGGCGAGCATAATAGAGTATACATTAGGAAGGATAACGAGTACTAAAAGTTGACAGACGATTCCATACTTAAACGCATATAATAGCCTATGGAGGTAATAATATTATAATATTATCACTATCTAATGATATTATTGTGTTTATGTACATATTATCCTAAACCATGTATAACTAACGGTTAATTTACTGAATTCACGTTAAAGTATTTAATATCTATTATTTGATATTATAACGTTATTTATAAACACTTTCACGTTATTAGGGCCATACGCATAAACAAACTAATTTAATATTTAAAATTAGGTTTGGCCCTTGTCAACGTTTATAACGTGTGTTTATGTACGTTTATTATAATAATACATTTGATAACATTTGTGACATGGGCCTCTAATTTAAGGATACTTAAAATAAGCAAGAATATCTACAAAATAGCCCTTGTTCAAATCCAATAGTTAGTTCATACATTTCAAAATCCAATAATTGAGCTAAACTGCAGGGAAACGCTCGCTATGTGGCCTTGTTTGAGTTATCACATTCATGTTTTTAGAATGAATGGTAGTAGACAACATTGAAAAAAAAAAAAAATCTATTTTTATTTTTGGTTTAGTAAAAAAAATGATTTACAATTAGTTTTTAATATTATTTGAAAAAATATTAAATTGAATATTTTGAAAAGAAAAATTACTTTTCTAAAATGTAAATTATTTTTCTTAATTATCTAATTTATATTTTATGTGGTTTTAAATTGAATTGTCTTAAAAAAAAATCCTCTCGCTTAATGTGACCACTTATTTATAATTTTAACATGTTTAAAGTATATTGATGATGATTTGTTAAAAAAATTGTACTTTTAATGAACTATTGTTTTTATGGTTGAGTTAGTTGTTATTGTTTTTATGGTTGAGTTAGTTGTTGACATAGCTTCTAGGTATAGAAAGTGGAATCTGTAACAGTTAAGTAAACATAAAATTTGAAAAATTCAAGTCAATATAATATGAAAATGATCAAAGACAAGCATTTATAAAAATGAAATGAAATGATATTTTAACATCCACGAGAATAAAAATAGTTTATGGGACCATTAGTTCCCTACTTTTCGCCTTTTGCAATTCAATTTTTTTTTTTTTATTCAAATTAATGATGCGCTGGCCCAACCTTCCAACAATCCCCTCGCTGAAAAGACAATGCCAAGAAACCAAGGCTAACATATTCCCATGACTTTCTATGATGTTTTTTGAATACATCACATTCCAAAATGAAATGTTTTTTTGTTTTGTTTTGTTTTTGTTTTTTTTGTTTTGTTTTGTTTGTTTTTGTTTTGTTTTTGTTTTGTTTTTGTTTTTGTTTTTGTTTTTGTTTTTGTTTTGTTTTGTTTTGTTTTGTTTTTTTTTTGTTTTTTTTCCACTACCCCAGACATGCAAAATGTACACACTTGTTCTTCCCAATCTTATTTAGACCTTTTCCACCATCTTGTTTCACACCCAAGTTGATGCGAGTTGGTTCTTAATTGAGCAATAAGAACATTTTCCCTCCACAGAATGCTAGCTCCAATGTACTCTTTATGTTGTAGATCACACGTAGAGTTGAATTCCTCAATGTAGCACTTCTTCTTTCTACGCAACTCTTTTCCCCATACCTGTTTACGAAACTTCTCCATAACAAAATTCTTTAGCTCCTTTTTATTTATGGGATAAGCATTGAGGTAGATATTTCATTTTTGCATCCATGTGTAGTTTTGTTTCATCCATATTTTCTTTCTTTCACTCATGCCTTCATTGAAGATAACATTAGGCAATCTACCTACTCCCATTTGCTTAATTATTTTTAGATATCTTATGAGTCGCACCATAGCAATTGCTTCGATGAGAGTAGCTCCTGTTTCACTCAACATTATCTCATAAGGTACCAGACTTTATTTTGAACTTGCTCATGATCAAGCGTTTTTAGATTTTCTCAATTTGTTTCCATTTTGAGATGGGGGTGCTGCTAGCCCACAATTCACACCCATATAGCATCATTGGACAAACTAGGAGTCCAAAAAGCACTTTAATTGTTTTCCAGTCCCATAAATCTATATCTCTACATCTGTTTTCCAAAGCCTATAATGCTTTCCAGCCTCCTAAAATTCTCTTCTTTCTGTAATCCTCCAAATTAAGTTTGTTTTTGAAATCAATCATGAGGTACTTGTACTCATTTAATTCTTCAAGAATGTTGCCTTAAAAGACTCATTTACTTCTTCAAGAATGTTGCCTTCAAAGAAGAACGTATGTTGGCTTTGCTTCCTTTTATTAGAGAAAATCATTATTTTGGTCTTGCTAGTATTGACTTGCATCCTCACTTCTCTAAAAAATTGTTCAAGGACATATAGGTGCATTTACAATCCATGGGACGATTTAGAAATCAATACAAGATCATTAACATATAAAAGAAGCTTTATCACAAACTCCCCCAACCGGACACCATCTCCACCTTGCAGATTTAACCACTCTTTTAGTTTATCAATATATAAACCAAAAAGAGTAGGGGATAGAGGGCAACCTTGCTTGACTCCAATGTCACTTCTAAAGCTTTCTGAAATACATGCTGAGGTTCTAATTTTGACTTTCACCTCTTCATAAAGTCTATGGAAAACGACTCTATAATACAAAGGAATTTAAAGTTCTCCCATTCTACGCCACAACTTATCTCTAGGGACTGTGTCAAATGCCTTTTTGAAGTTAAAAAAAACATCAGAATACTTCTTCTTTGTCCTCCCAAACCTTTTCAACAATGTATCTCAATGTGATACCATGATCAACTGTAGAATGCTTCGGCCTAAAAACCGCTTGCCCTCTTGCCCTCTTTTCATTTACTTCTGCCCACTTACTGATTTTATTTTCTACCATGCTGCCGAAAAGCTTTGCAAACAAAGGATTGATCATAATGGTTCTATAGTTGGAATGATTATTAATGTCTCCACTTTTTAAAAGGGGTATTTCTAGGCAAACTGTTGAAAATAGCCACAAGAAATGCTAAAAATAGAAGTGTTATAGATAGCATTTCAGGATACATTCCAATTTTAGTTAGTCCCTGAACAAAAATTGAGAATTAAAATTTGAATTTGATCTTAGCAACTGTTTGTAAAATAATTAATTAATTCATCTTGAGTTAATCAGCTGGAGAAAATCAAACATGAAGTCTATGTGAAGACATGCAACAATTTTCCCTTTGATTGAGGAAGTTATCCCTTGATTAAAGTGATTAGGATGAGTTGTAATTAGTTAGCTCAATTAACTGAATTAAGTCTAGTTAGATTAGTTCCAACAGTTTGTGGAATTGATTGTGAGTTTAGTTAGTTAATGCATGCATGCATGTAACTACTGCACTTTAGATAATTGAATATTCTCTCATAAATAACTCATGCATGTTAGTTCAGTCAGAGACCTAGTTGAGATCAGATGATGGGACAGTGTACTATCAGTTGCAGGAATATTCCATTGAGGATATCTCTTGCATCCAGAAGGAATTCATTCCTTGAGGATTGCGCAATTATTTCTGAGTTTTGATGAGTGTGTGATGTGGGAATTCACACAAGTGGCAGCATTGGACCCCAGGAGAAACTGTGCAAGGACATAGGAGGTTTGGAGGATTGGAGGAAGGCATATGTTGTGTCTATTCGGTCTATGAACAACATTGAGGGATCGTACTAAGAGCTGGATAGCTTGTGATCTAAAGCTTTGTGTAATCTGGACGTATTTCCACTTGTATGATAATACAGCGATCAAGTTTTTTTAGATGAGGCTTTCCCCAGAGTATTCTTCTGTGTTCATGTGTGATTGATTTCTCATTCTCTGTTATATGTGTTCTATTTGATCTTGCTCAAAATTGATAAAGCTTCTGCAAGTTTGGTTGTAGAAGTAGATCAAGTATTTTGCTTTAGTATATTGCATTATCAGGTGATCTACAGTGGGATATTCTACATGGGATTAGAACAAAGGTGATCAAAGCAAAGAACAATAACAAAGAAGGGAGAAGTTCGAAGTTTGAAGTTCCTGATTATAGAATTCGAATTCTTATCACATCTCAAATTTCACTAATGGCGTTCAACAATTTAAGACTCGAGTATGCCCTTGATGGCAGCTCGAATTATATAGGCTAGAAGGATCGCATGGAAGTGGTATTAGAGGACAATGGTCTAAAGGACTTCATTGATCAAGAAGTCTCCAAGACATCAACAACTAATGCCCAAAAATTGGCGGAATGGAAGAAATGTGTGGCTAGAGTGAGGAGAATCCTTCTAGAGGGAGTTCGAGACCACATAGTCTCGAGTCTCCATGGGAAGGAGACACTGTTTTCAATGTGGAAAACATTGAAGGATCTATATCAAAACAACAATGATCAGAGGAAGCTGGTGCTGAAAGACAAGCTTCGGAAAATCAAGTGTGAAAAGGGTGACACGATCTCTGCATATCTGAACAAGCTCACCACCTGTAGGGATGAGCTTGGAAGTGTAGGGATCACAATAGCCAAAGATGACATGGTGAGTCTTTCTCTCCTTGGTCTTCCTAAGAGCTGGCATAGCTACCAAGACTCGGTAAATGGAAGAGAGAAACTACTAGATTGCGAACGATTTTGGTCGGATTTGATGCAGGAGGAGATAAGAAGAAGCACTAGAGATGGATATTCATCAAAGCAAGATGAAGGAAATCTAGTCTTAGCGAGTAAGGCGAGGAAAGGGAAAGGGAAGGCGTCCCATTCCAAATCTAGTTCTTCCCATGGTGGGAAGAAGATTGACAAATCGAAAGTGAGATGCTTTCATTGTCATCAGGTGGGCCATTATGCTACAAATTGTCCACAGAAGAAATCCTAGAAGGGATCCTCGAGGGGATCAAATGGTGAGGCACTGGCCTCAGTTCGAATTGGATTTCTCCCTCATCACATGCATGGTTTCATCGATGGTGGGATGTGTTTGGTACCTGGATAGTGGAGCTTCATTCCACATGACCGGCAATAAGAATCATTTCAGTCCCTTGGAGGAGAATGATCTCCAAATGCGGATCGAGATGGGCGATGATGGAAAGTACCGTGTTTCAGGTGAAGGTACGGTTGTGTTTCATAGGGAGCATGGAGCTCCTCTCACCCTGACCGATGTAAAGTATGTACCGGGTCTGAAGAAGAATCTTGTGTCTGTCGCTATGTTGGAAGACAAAGGCTATGATGTAGTCTTTAGTAAAGGAAAGGTATTCCTAAGGCATATTAGCACTGGACAGACCATGAGGATTGGGATTCGAGTTAAGAATCTCTACAAGCTAGAGGTAGACGACTGTGTTGCATTGAGTTCCAAAGCAGAGTCGGTGCAGAGCCAAGACGTTGGCAAGCTATGGCATAGAATATTGGGACACTTGCACCATGGGGCCTTGAAGATCATGTGACAGATTTCTACTGGACTTCCCAAGGGAAAACTAGAGCAGATGGATATATGCAAAGGTTGTACCTTGGGTAAGTATGCGAAATATTCCTTTTAGGCTTGAGATAGTAGAGCTGGAGCAATCTTGGAGCAAGTTCATATAGATGTGTGTGGACCATTCTCTACAGCTTCCACCGTTAAAAAAAGGTACTATGTTATTTTTATTGATGATTTTTCTCGTAGATGTTGGATCTACTTTATGCATAAGAAGGATGAGACCTTCTTAAAGTTTTGTGAGTTTAAAGCCTTGGAAGAGAAATAATCTGGAAAGAAAATAAGGGCCTTGTGTAGCGACAATGGTGGAGAGTATGTCTCCCAACAGTTTAAGGACTTATGTGCAGCAGAAGGAATTAAACGAGAGTTGACGACACCCCATAACCCACAACAGAATGGGGTGGCCGAAAGGAAGAATAGATCTATTGTGGGAGCAACTCGAGCGATGTTGCATGACCAAAACCTACCACTTCATTTGTGGGCTGAGGCATGCAATACAATAGTATACTTGCAGAATAGAAGCCTGCATTGTATATTGGGAATGAAGACACCAATGGAAGCCTTTTCCAGGAAGAGACTAGGTGTGAGTCACTTGAGGATCTTTGGATCATCCGTTTATTGTCATGTGACCAAAGATGGCCGGAAGAAGCTAGATCCAACAGTTGAGTTGGGGATACTTGTGGGGTACACTGATACACCCCACAACTATCAGGTGTTCTTGCCTACTAGTTAGAGGATAGTGGTATGCAGAGATTGAAAGTTTGACAAGCAGAAAGCCATGTGAGTATCACTTGAGAGGGATCTCAAGTTGCATGCAGAGGAGGAACTTTTGGTTCCAAAGGAGGAGGAGCCACAGACTAATGTGGAGTAGCCACATGCAACGGATTCGAGAGTGGAGACATCCACTCATGCTGAGTCTTCCAGAGATGGGTGGAAACGCTCATGGGAAGCTGACAGGTTGATGATGGATGTGCGAGAGAATGTGGGACATCCATCTTCTCAACACAGACAGAGGAGGTCACTCGAGCAGTACACTAGTTACATGGCCCTGGTTGTGGAGTGTGTAGAGACCAAACCTTCTTCTTTTGAGGAAGTAGCGCAATAACCAGTTTGGGTTGATGCAATGGTGGAGGAGTACGACTCCATCATTCGGAACTGTGTTTGGAATGCTGTCCCAAGACTTGAGGACAAGTCAATGGTGAGTTCCCGATGGCTTTACAAGGTAAAGCAGGCAGTTGATGGCAGTGTTGAGAAACATAAGGCAAGTTTTGTTGCCCGTGGTTTCTCACAAGTCGAGGGAATTGACTATGATGAGACTTTTTCTCTTGTAGCAAGGTACTCATCTATCAAATCGATGTTGGCACTATCAGCTTAGATGGGTTGGAAGATCCATCAGATGGATGTGAAAATTGTGTTCCTCAATGGGAAGATTAAGGAAGAGGTGTACATTGAGAAGCCAAAAGGTTTTGAGACCTTCGATCGTGAGTCGCATGTGTGTCGACTCAAGAGGGCTTTGTATGGGCTGAAGCAAGCACCGTGTGTTTGGCACACCAGGATCGACAACTATTTCACTGGGTTGGGCTTCACCAAGAGTGAAGCAGATGCAAACCTTTACCACATCATGGTAGAAGGTAAGCCATTGATCACTGCTCTTTATGTTGATGATCTGATCTTGATAGGTGATGATCAACTAATCTAGTATTGCAAGGAGGACCTTGCAAGAGAGTTCGAGATGAAAGACATGGGTCTTATGCACTACTTTGTAGGCATGGAAGTGTGGCAGAAGGACGTGGAAGTGTTTGTGTCTCAAGGCAAGTATGCCAATGAGATACTCAGGCGATTCCACATGGAGAAGTGCAATCCCATGCAGACTCCTCTAGTTGGTAACTGGAGGAAGGAGGATGCTACTTCAGGTGAGGTAGTAGGTGCTACTGTTTCTCGGCAGCTTGTAGGTTCATTGATGTATCTAGTGAACACACGACCAGATTTGTGCTTTACGGTGAACCGACTGAGTCAAGCTATTGTTCAACCTACCAAGTTGTTTTGGAAGGTAGCGAAGCATGTTCTGAGATACCTTAGAGGCACATCTCAGTATGGATTGTGGTATAGACGGACAGAGGGAGTGAAGCTTCAGGGCTTCACGGATGCAGATTAGGCAGGGATTCCATTAGACCGGAAGAGAACTTCTGGAAGAATCTTCAACCTTGGTTCAGCTGCAGTTTCCTGGTACAAAAGGAAATAGAGGTCAGTTGCACTTAGCTCAGTAGAGGCTGAATACATGGCTGCCAGTCAGGCAACATGCGAGGCCATTTGGATGCGGAAGATTCTAGTGGATTGTTTGGTCAGAGGATGGATCCAACTGTGATATATTGCGATAATCAGAGTTGTATCAAACTCTCTGGGAATCCAATATTTCATGACAGGTCCAAGCACATAGATATCTAGTGTCATCATCTTCGAGACTGTGTGGTGAAGAGGATCATGTTGTTGCTATATATTTCGATCAAGGAGCAGGATGCAGATATTTTGACTAAGGCATTGTCAAAATGCAAATTCGAGTTCCATAGAGACAGGATTGGGGTGATTGATAATCCCTTTCTTATTGATACAGACTGTTGAAAATAGCAACAAGAAATGCTAAAAATAGAAGTGCTAAAAATAACACTGCTATAAATAGCATTTCAGGATACATTCCAATTTTAGTTAGTCCCTGAACTAAAATTGAGAATTCAAATTTGAATTTGATCTTAGCAGTTGTTTTGTAAAATAATTAATTAATTCATCTTGAGTTAATTAGTTGGATAAAATCAAACATAAGTCTATGTGAAGACATGCAATAGTTTTCCTTTTGATTGAGGAAGTTATCCCTTGATTAAAGTGATCAAGATGAGTTGCACTTTGAGTTGTAATTTGTTAGCTCAGTTAATTGAGTTAAGTCCAGTTAGATTAGTTCCAACAGTTTGTGGAACTGATTGTGAGTTCAGTTAGTTAATGCATGCATGCATGTAACTACTGCACTTCAGATAACTGAATATTCTCTCATAAATAACTCATGCATGTCAGTTCAGTCAGAGACCCAGTTGAGATCAAATGATGGGACAGTGTACTATCAGTTGCAGGGATATTCCATTGAGGATATCTCTTGCATGCAGAAGGAATTCATTCCTTTAGGATTGCGCAGTTATTTATGAGTTTTGATGAGTGTGTGATGTGGGAATTCACACAAGTGGCAGCATTGGACCCCAGGAGAAACTGTGCAAGGCAATAGGAGGCTTGGAGGATTGGACGAAGGCATATGTTGTATCTATTCGATCTATGAGCAACGTTGAGGGATTGTACTAAGAGCTGGATAGCTTGTGAGCTAAAGCTTTATGTAATCCAGACATATTTCCACTTGTATGATAATACAAAGATTGGGGTTTTTTAGCTGAGGCTTTCCCCAGAGTATTCTTTTGTGTTCATGTGTGATTGATTTCTCATTCTCTGTTATATGTGTTCTATTTCTTGCTCAAAATCGATTAATCTTCCGCAAGTTTGGTTGTAGAAGTAGATCAAGTATTTTGCTTTCATATATTGCATTATCAGGTGATATTGTTTTTGTTTTAGAATGCTTCGGCCTAAAAACTGCTTGTCCTCTTGCCCTCTTTTCTTTTACTTTTGCCCACTTACTGATTCTATTTTCTACCATGCTGCTAAAAAGCTTTGCAAAGAAAGGATTGGTCATAATGGTTCTATAGTTGAAATGATTATTAATGTCTCCATTTTTAAAAGGGTTATTTCTAGGCTAATTGTCGAGTCTCTTGGGAATCTGTGCTGAATGATGTTGTTGAATATTTCCATGATGTGCAGTGCAAGAATGTTCATTCCCCATTTTAGATACTTTGCTTGAAGTTCAACCAAGTCCTTTGCCTTTCTTGTTTTTAGCTTCTTAATTCCAATCTCCACCTCTTGTAATGTGAAGAGCTTTGTAGTTGTATTAAACCTGGGGGGAGGCTCCGCCTCTGATTCTTTCTCATAGATTTGTCTTGCATATTCAAACCATTCATTAGTTGTAATATTATTTTCAATTTGCTTCTTCCTTGGTTGAAGTTCCTGCCAGAAAAAAATTTGGGCTATTCTTGCTTAGATATATTAACTCTTCTCGCCTTATTTGCATGAACTCATATTTTTTCCTTTTTAGTATATGCTTATATAACTTTACATTTATCTTCTCCTAGCCTGCCTTTTTCAAGGTTCTTCTTGCCATTTTGCATTCCTCATCAAACCAAGCATTTACATGAAAACAATTTGATTCTGATTTCCTATTTTTTGCTCTTTTGCACTTCTCAAGTGCACTTTGAATTATATTTGTTAACTCGTGACTCTTGAAGCTTTTGAAACCAAATTTGTCCTTCTGAATTAATCTCTCTAACATTGTCTTGAAGATAGTACAATTTTCTTGTGTTAAAAGAATTTTGCCCCTTAATAGTGATTTCCGAGAGCATTGGGTTTTCCTCCTATTTTGCCTTTCTTCTAACCATGATAAGTTTATATAAAATGGGTTATGGTTTGGTTTCAAGTCCCAAATATATTCTCTAATATTAAGTTCGTCTATCTTTTCTATCAAGCTTTGTGAACACATCACATAGTTAATGACACTTGCCCCATTATATGTGTTGCAAGTGACGTTCCTAGACCTTTTCCATCTATCTAGACCATTGCAAATAATTAAGTTGAAAGCACCACATAGTGTAAGCAAATCCTCTCCAAAATTATTGCTAGCTCTGTCATCTTTTGAACACCTCACCCATCGGGGATTCTCCTCTTCAGTGAGCTAAAGAGGATTGTGATCCTCTTTGCAACAAAGAATGCTAGCCTGATGATTTTTGTTCTAGCATTGAAATCTCCCAGTAAAAGAACTTCTCCCTGCTGAGAGTACACAACAATATCTTGCTTTAAAGTTGCATATGGATCCTTGCTATCTAGCCCCTTATTTTTGCAAGTTTTTATAAGAATCATGTAGCATAGTTGTGATGGTGCTCAAAGCATTAATTATGGATGTAACGGGTCTTCACACTCACAATATGAAATCTTCGTCAACTAAAGTATGAGTCCCAAATTTTGACCTTTCATGTGACCTTTTTTCAATTTCAGAACTCATTTGCTTTATGAATAAATATAGGAAATTTTATTATAAAAAAATGAAAAATGTTTTAAGTTTTTTTTTCATAATACGCTTAATACAAAGGTTATTTTATAAGTAAAATAAATGACATGTCACCTAAATATAAAATACCTAGTTATTAATTATTCTAGACCACCTTTAAAAAATAAAAATTAAAAATATTATATAATATTATTAATTATAATATCATTTATTTATTTATTTATTATTTTTTTTTATAATAAATATTGTGATGAATACTTGGAGCATGTGTGGTATTGCTATTGAAGATTTGCTCAACATTTCGGTTTAACCCTCACGCATCCTCATTCTAAAACTTCAAGTCCCTAAATGGGTGAAGGGCCCACCGAAAACATTTGACAAATCCTGATAGCAACAATTCCCTAAGTATTCATCAACAACAATAATAGGCTCTGGAAATATAATAAAAATTTATAACAAAAATTAATAAATTAATAAATGATATTAATTAAATTGGGTATATTAAATATAATATTTAATTCATATTGTTATATCTGAAAACTTAGTAATCATTTAAGGCATTTAAATAAACAAAAAAAAAATAACATGTATTATTTAAAATAATTAATAAATATATATTATGGAATAAACTATTAATACTAGCAATATATATAAATATATTAAAAATATTTTAATTTAGAAAAACGGTCGTTGAATAAATCGACAATTAAAATTATTTTAATAATAATAAATAAATAAATAAAGATTTTTATAAATAAATAAATATTAAAATCTTTTTATTTTCTAGGTACCACCAATCCAAAGGAACTTGAGGTTTATTTGAAACATTTCATTTATTGATCCTTATATAGTAGTTATAGGATTTTTGTTTCCATTATCTCATATGTTGAGATCAAACTCTTCTTTTTAAGGAAGAGTAAAGCCACCGAAAAACCAAAACATAACATCTTTATTTAATGATATAATATAATCAAATCTTTTTGTTATTTTGTTGTACCACTAATCGAAAGGATCTTTAGGTTACTTTGAAACATTTCATTCATTGATCATTATATATAAATAAATAGTAGTTAGGGATTTATTTCATTATTCCAAGTTGAGATCAATTTTTTTTAAGGGACAAGCCACATGAATAATTCGAAAAATCTTATTTAGTTCAGTATGCACATCATGTCAATAATAATGTCTTTCTTTAAGTTAACCATTTTTATAAGTTTTTTTAGAATACATTCATAAAAAAATTTGATTAATTATTTTCCTATTCAATATAACAACTATATTCACAGTATTCCTATATTAAATATTATTTATTAATAAATAATATTTATTTTGTCAAACCAAAATTTTATATTATAATGGCTAAAAAGATTTATTTTCATCTATTTAACTTGATGCTAAGATCTGGTTCTTCATCTTGTCTCGACGATGAACCACACTCGATGGTTCAAAACGCCTCAACAAAACTCTAATGATGTGATTTTTACCGAAAGTTTTCTTGCTTTTCAAATTAGAGATTATGTATATTTGGCTTACACTGCTTAGTTAACTTCTCATTTATGTTTGCCACCTAATCAATTTATTATACTTAATATGAAAGTGTATTTCATATAATCAAATATTAAGTGGGTGTGCTTCTTTTTTTTCTTTTCTTCCTTTATTTCTCTTTCTTAGTATTTTTTTATATGTAGATAGGGAGGTTATATTGTTTTCATTACAAAAATTATAATCATGTTATGCTACTTATACATCAATTAGTGCTATAACAATGGGGTCAAGCACAAGTTATAGACATCTTCAGTGGAACAAACAACTTTTGTATCAATTACTTTTTGCATAAGAGATAGGTACTAAGCAACAATATTACATATTACACTTGTTGGTGTGGGGTTTTACGACTATTAAAAAATATATAAATATAAAAATTAAAACATAGAGTAAGTGTTATTAGTTCTTATGGTATGGGCCTGTAGTACGCCCTAAAATGACTTCTAATTTGCTCAAAGATCATTTTCCTCGAACGTAAGGAAACAGGTTAACAACCCAAGACCTTGAGGCATTTGGTAGGAGTGAAAGTTTACCCCCTTACAGACCACCACTAGGTAATTCCAAGTGGCGTGATTTTTCTTGAATAACAGTGATGAGTAAGCTAGCATTTGCAGATAGCAACCAATGATGGTTTTCCCCACTGTTTGTTTCACAATTGGTTTAAGATAGGTTTTCCCACTTAAATTAAGTTATTGTTCTTATGATCACAGTAAAATTTTAATTTATAATCGATTTCACTTTGGTTATTGTATAGTTTTCTATGTTAATGCTTTCTAATTGTTAAAATGTGCTTTCATGTTACTATTGGTGGCATGCTCACTTTTCAAAATTGCATCATTTGTCTTTATCTTCTATTTTGTTACTTTTTTTTTTATCACTTTTTATTATAGTCATAGTTTATTTGTTACGGGTTTTGGAGGGCTTTTCAGCACGTCATTTAATTTTCTCAAAATCCATTAGGGATTTGTTGGAATAACAAGTTTGAATTGTGAACTCTCCAAAATATAGTATCTTGTATGTTTTTTTGAGTGCTAAAATGAAACATGTACTTAAAAACCTGTTTTTAAAAAAAAAAAAAAAAAAAATAAAAAAAATCATCAAATTCCAGCCAAAATTCCAAAAATATATAAAAAACCATGTCTTAATTATATCCCTTCTTGATAATTTTGATTAATAATTTGAGTACCAATGGTTATGAATATGTCATATATCTTACACTATCTCGAAATTTATTCTTATTAGAAAAATTATAATAGTTTAGATAAAATTAAGTTATAATTTTAACAAATTATATTTGATTAAAAACATTGATATTGAAATGATAATTTTTTTTTAGTATAATTTTTTTGACTATTAAAAATTAAAAAACATAATGTTAATGTCATTTGTCCTCGTGGTTTCAATCCTTACTAGATTCTGCATGGGCTCTTATAGAATTTTCAATGTTGATTCATTGTGATTGATACAATCCATATTATGATTGGTAACATTCCTACCTCCCACCATTGCCTTTACATGTTCAACTAATCCCTGGGAGGATCCTTTATTATTATATCCTTTCGTTTATTTTATTGTCTTCTCTAATTTTTTGTTATAACATTTTATTGATCACATTTTCAGTCAATGATCTTGGATCACAAAAGGTTGTAAATTATGCCATGTATTTTACACAATATCAAGGTGGACCATTTCTGATGGCAATCATTCTGCAACTTCCCTTGTGTCTGTATGAACTATAGAGGTTGGTGGTCTGTGTGGATGATTGTTTCCTTTCCCAGAATGTAATGCTTCCATTGATGGCAGGACTGCATAATGGAATACATTTCTTTGTCGTTAGTGGGGTACTTTCAGACTGTATATGAAAGTGTCTCACTTTGGTAAGGCACTTGATGCCCATGCCGATTAAGACCCACACCAATAGCATAGTCGAGGGCATCTATCTCAATCTCAAATGGTTGTTGTAGGTTTGGCAATGTGAGCATCGGTGTAGAACATAGGAGGTTCTTCAACTCATAGAACGCTTGTTGTCAGGTTTTTGACCAAAAAAACTTTTCTTTCACTCCGCCCTTGGTGACTTGACTTAAAGGCCAAGTGATATGAGAGAACCCTAACAGAAACCTATAGTAGAAATTGGAAAGACCCAAGAAGTTGCGGAGCTCTATTATAGTGGTTGGGGCTGGCTAATCTCGAATGACTTATATCTTGGATAGGTCCACATGTACACCTTGATCATCAATGATGTACCCCAGATATTGAACCTGGGTTAGGCCAAAGGTGCATTTCTCCAAGTTAGCACATAGCTTGTGTTGGCGCAAGGTACGAAGGACCTGTCGAATATGGGGGAGGTTATCTTCCCAACTATGGCTAAAGATTAAGATGTCATCTAAATACACCACCATGAATGTGTTGGTGAAGGGTTGCAAGATCTTGTCCATCAATATCATGAAGGTTGTAGGGGTGTTCGTTAATCCAAACGACATGACCAACCATTCGAAAAGGCCCTCCTTATATTTGAAGGCAATCTTCCACACATCAGAGGGTTCAATATGCACCTGGTGATAACCTGAATTCAAGTCAATCTTGCTGAAATATGCCCCCCCCCCTTGAGCTGGTCCAGAAGGTCATCAATCCACGAGATTGGATACCTATTCAAGACAATGATCTTGTTCAGTGCCCGATAGTCAATACCGAGCCTCCGAGTCCCATCCTTCTTCTGTACTAATATAATCGGGCTCCCACAAGATGATGAGCTTGGCCTGGTGTGCCCTTTATGCAATAGTTCTTGAATCTGCCTCTTGATCTAATCCATTATCTATAACACAACATCGATAGATCGATCCATTAGGCAACGACGCACCTGGGGTCAGATCGATGGAGTGCTTGACCTAACAGTGTAGAGGTACCCCTGTGGGTGAGGCGAAAATATCTCTGTACTCCTCCACGACCTTATCCATCTATTACTGCTATGTAGAGGAGCCCTTCCTAGAAATTGTGTCCACAAAATTCTTCTTTCCTTGGGGGCGAATCATAAGGAAAACAAATTTCCTGGTTTGGGGAATGATCTTACTGCATTTCTTTGCAGTGATCAAAGAGATGGTAGTAGGCGGGGCTACCTCCGGTATCCTGTACAACTTATTAGCCAAAGTGATAATCATAGAGCGAGATCTAGCTCATATACACCATGTTGCTTCCACAAGTATGGTTGTCCTAACAATACATCACAAAATTCAAGAGGAGCAAGGTCACACAATACCTCATCCATGAAGGGCTTGATGCTATAGGGAAGGTGACATTGCTAACTGACACAAAGATCTTGTCCTCGGTGAAGCCACCTGATGGTGTACGATTGTGGATGTGATATAGTCTTTAGGCCCAACTGCTTCACGATCTCTATTGAAATGAGATTCTTTTGGCTCCCATTGTCGATAATGAAATGCAACGGAGAACCCTTCACCCACATCTATAAGTGGAAGAGGCATTCCCCCTCCTTTGGATCTTCAGGCTCAATCTTATGGATCTTGTTGGTGGCCATGGTGGCACTAGGATCCGCATTAATGATCTGCTTCACTTAGTCAATGCCCTTATCGGGTTCTGATTCA
This sequence comes from Pinus taeda, assembly GCA_000404065.3. Taxonomy (NCBI): domain Eukaryota; kingdom Viridiplantae; phylum Streptophyta; class Pinopsida; order Pinales; family Pinaceae; genus Pinus; species Pinus taeda. The sequence goes on from APFE030487863.1 coordinate 107,399, forward strand.
GAGTCAGAACCTGCATCTGATTCAGAAGCCTTCAACTCGGCCACTAGTGACTGCTTGGCCCATCACTCATTTTTATTGTGAGTGGAGCTCTTATGGAAGTCACACCATTTTCCCGTGTCCTTCTTTGTCTTCGGGGTGTTGTTCTTTGCCTGCGACTTCGGTGGGTTGTCCTGGGTAGCACCGCCTTGGATTGGTCCTTTATTTTATGGTTTGAGGGTGCCTTTTCCTTTCTTTGGATTCTCAAATCTAGAGTCTTGCTTCTTCTATTTAAACTTCTGCTCAATCTTAATAGTGTATCGATATGCCGTGTTGAGCGAGGAAATGTACAGAAACTCCATCTTGTCATGGATGTACATGTGTAGACAACCGCTATACTTTAGCACCAAATTCTGCTCGAGATCCTTGATACCCATTTTCATGCAGAGGGTATGGAAAGTATTTATGAACTGTGACACATCTTGGCCCCTTCCCTACTGTAGCATGGTCCACTTTATGTATTTTTCTTCATAGTTCATGACGGGTAATATTGTTCCTTGATGTTGTCTCTAAAAGAAGTCTAAGTGGGTGTGTCAGAAAACAACAAGGGTTCACTGTCATCCTTTTGTTCACAGTAGGTTTCCTACCAATCCTTGATGTGTGGGGCAACTTTAAGAAGTGCAAAAGTAATCTTTTCCCAATTGGAAAAGTCATGAACTAAAAAATTTCCTCCTAATAGATTTAACCATTTATCTATGATGTCTGCATCTATCAAGCCTTCAGATATGGGAACATTGAAGTTAACTTGTACCTTAAAAGGAGTAGCACCTCCAGAGTGGCTGCTAGATGAAGATGCATCGCCTGTGGGTAGCTGTCGAAGGATCTAGGCAAAGTTATCCAATATTGCGTCCCTCTGTCACTCGAGGGCTTCATAGTGCAACATTTTGAAAGGATCTCCTACCCCCTCGTCTTTCTTTTCTTCCACCGTGGGAAGTCGTCAGGTTTTGCAAGGTTGATATTACAATGTTTCAAACAAATCAAGCCCTAACTCCTTATATGCCAACCTCATTGGGGACATGCAAAGAAAAATAGAGAAAGATAAGACCGCTCTGATACCACTGATCCAAACTTAAACATGAATGCAACAACTTACAGATATAATCATAAACACAGAGATGCAATAGAAAAACACTTCATTTAATTAATAGAAAAATATTGAACTATGCTTACCAACAGAATGGAAATAAGATAGCTAGGGCGATGGTAGATTATCTTTGAGAAGAAATGTGGCTACTACATGCCTCTAAACTGTGTTACAATGAGGCTCAAGGGCTTATTTATTATTGGCAAACAAGAGAAAACCCTAAACAACAAAAACTCTAACCCCAGGAGATGTAACACTAAGAGTTTGTGGACCCGTTGGGGTTAGTTAGGCAACCAACTTCCCGGGGTCATAACTTGGTCATATTATCTCCATTTGGTGCGTATAATATCTTATTGGAAAGGTATGTCTGAGTACTACAGGTTTCACCACAAGTCCTCGCTTATGGAAATGGGCCTTTCACAGACCCCAAAAAAAAACGTCGTTTAGTGGGTCAAAACTGCTCCGAAATTTCAGGACCTGAAAAACTACTAAAAATAGTAAATGCTGGAATGAACAAGGAAACATATGAAATTGACGGGGATGTTTAGGTGGAATAGGCGGGTGGCCACCAATATCCACCTGGATCAAAGTATGAGGAACATACAAATGCCAAGGAATACCTAACAAGACAATATATTCTTCGCACGATTGATTCACATACTATCCAACATGATCAAATCTCAAACACTTTACAGGTAATTGCATTGGTTTTCAACCAATGCCCTAAATTCCTTGATATTTTCAATGACATGACTTTTTTTCTTTAAGAAATATACCTAAATAAATCCAGAGAAAATAATTGGTAAAGGGTTATAAATACATCTTTCTCCAACCAATTGGGGCTTATTGATGCAACAACAATCACTGTGGATAAGTTCCAGTGGTGCTTGTGCATGCCACATTGTTCTTGAGTCAAATGGAGTCTGCTATTGCTTGCCTAGTACATAACCTATCCAAATTCCATTAGGTGGAATGAATTTGGTAGAACTAACAACATTTTTTTGTAATACCATTAATTCCAAACCTTGAAAAGTTGGTTCCTTTCATGGTTTGGGTAATGAGAGTAGTTAGTTTAGGACTTGGTTGAAATAGATCATGAAATTTGTATAGTATGTCCTTTGAGTTTAGAAATTTGTGGGTGGTAATCAACCATCATGTTTTAAATCCTTAAAAAATAACTAATCTAGATAGAATTGAACAATCATACCAGTCCATGTCAGTGGATACGAGTAGTTAGTTTAGGACTTGGTTGAAATAGATCATGAAATTTGTATAGAATGTCCTTTGAGTTTAGAAATTTGTGGGTGGTAATCAACCATCATGTTTTAAATCCTTAAAAAAATAACTAATCTAGATAGAATTGAACAATCATACCAGTCCATGTCAGTGGATACATTTACAACACATTTGCACTTAGATTAGGTAAATGATAGGAATTAAAAATCTTAGCATGTTGACAAGGAACATCATCATGTTTGTTGGGGTATATTGCACTCAATAATTCATTAGGACCACATTAGGAACTACACTCTGGCCATCATTGGACCCTCTTCCATAAAGTATTAGGGCACATATGACCACTTTTCATTCACTACTAGACATTGCCTATCATTTGGCACATTTCTATTTTTAGGGTTTTCTAGTTTTAGTTGGGGGTGCCACCAAGGATGACATGTGGAACTTACTAGACACTATCTGGAGGATGACATGGATAATTCCACTTGATTAATGTAGATTTCCTCATGCATAGTTTTCCCTTGTGAATACACAATTCCTCCCTAATGGGTTTATTTTCTTAAGTTGAAATAAGAAGTCTTTAAGCATGTCAAATGTTCCAAGCAGCGTGTAGAAAATAAGATATGTAAGAGGATTCAATGCCTTTGGAATGATGATGGGGGTTAATATATTAAAAAAATGTTCAAAATATTTGTTTATATTTAGACATATAGCTACAAAATACAATTACATATACTCCACAACAAAGTGGAGTTGTAGAGAGGAAAAATAAAACATTATAGAGATGGTGAATTATATGCTTTATGCTAGATCCTTATCTCCTAAGATACGCGACAAAACAATTAACTATGATAGTTATATTAATAATATGATTCCACATAAAATAGTAAATGAAATCAATTCTTTTGAAGCCTTGATAGGGAATAAACTAGATGTTATTGACTTAAGAGGTTTTGGTTTTTGGGCATGGGACGAGATTCTCTATGATTGGAGGAAGGATATGGAATGTTAAAGAGAGAGTTTATATTTGTGGTATATATAGAGGGGGTTGAAGGATATAGGTTATCAGGTACCTCTTCAAATATTTTTCATTTAGAGGAGTGCCATATTTGAAGAAGGTTTCTTACAAACACTTCTAGAGCACCCTACTTCATCATGTGTGCTTATTTTTGTGCTAGGTCTTAGTGATTATTCTCCAAATTAGATTTCTAATCAAATTCTAGATTATGATATTTTAGAATATTAGTAAGATTTTTTGATCTAGAGCACAAACCTTGATGGGTATATCAAACACTTCAAGTAGCTGGTGATCTTGCTAATCCACAGAGAACCAAGTCACAATTTTTGGATCCTCTGCAGGTTTTAATGACATGGAGTATTCTTAAACTATTTATTTCTATTTGATGCTTGGATCAGATCCTTAAAACTATGCAGAGACTGAAGGGATTCCTTCTTGGGAAAAATTACAAGAGAGGAGTACAATTCCTCGATGAAGAACAATACGTGGGGATTGGTACCTCTTCCCCCCAACAGGAAACTTGTCAGATATAAGTGGTTTTATAAGACTAAAAGTGTAGCTGATGGGACTATTTCAAATTAAAAGGATTTCTTGGTAGCTAAGGGATTGTCTCAGGTTAATGGGATTGACTATATTAATACCTTTGCAATGGTAGCCAAGATGGACACTATTAAGTTATATCTAGCTAAGGAAACTATTGGTAAATGGGAAGTATATCACATGGATGTAAAGAATGCATTCTTACATGGAAAGCTTGAAGAGGATATATACATGGAGTAGCCATAGGGGTATGTGAAAGATCCTTCTTTAGTTTGGGTATTGAAGAAATCAGTATATGGTCTTAAGTAGGCATTTAGGGCATGGTATGCAAAGATAGATTCATATATTCTCTTTAAAGGTTTTCAAATATGTAAATCCAATCCTAATATGCACATTTTGAAAGAACCCAGCTCTATTATGCTTATAGTTCTATACGTGGATGCTTTTCTCATTACAGGGAGTTCAATGGCTCCTATTTCAACAGTGAAATCACTCTACATGCCAGAGTTCTCCATGATTGTTATTTGATTTTTGTCATATTTAATTGGTCTTGAGATCCTCCAAGATGATAATGGGATCAAGTTGACTCAGTGTAGATATGCCAATGACATTCTTGAGATATTTCAGATGACTAGTTGCAAGATAACTCACACTCCATTCCTTTGAAGAGTAATGTTAGAGGATGGTGGTTCTACGCCATTAGTGGACTATACTAAATTCATATAATTGATTGGGAATCTCTTGGACCTTATATAGTATAGATTAGACATCTTTATATACATGGAGAAATTTCTATGCACATGTAGGAGCCACATGAGCTACACTGGAAAGTAACTAAGAGGATTCTTAGATATTCTAGGGCACTATAAGCTACGGCTTAAAATTTGTAGTAGGATATTCCTTAGATATTGTTGGTTATATAGAATTAGATTGGGTTGGTAACAACATATATCACAAGCCCACATCAGGATTTATTCCCTCCCTTGGCTCTAGTCCCATATGTGGGTCAAGAAAGAAGTAAGCAACTAATTATCTTTCATTAGTAAAGGTAGAATACAAGGATGTAGTGAACATTTTCACTTAGACCATTTGGTTGTTAAACTATTTAACAAAGCTTGGTGTAAAAATTTAGCATCCTAAATTGATATGATGTGATATACACTCAAGTTTTGTTAAGACCCAACTTAGAGACAACAAACCAAACACAATTGGGTTCACATGCACTACATTAGAGAGATAATCCACACATGAGTCGTAGAAATGCAATATTATCCTTCTTATAAATAAACTATAGATATCGTCACCAATATTTTCACTTAGCAAAGGTTCATAACTTTGTGGGAGCTCTCAAGAGTGAAGGACACAATTGCTTAACAACTGATATCACACGTATTATTTTGAGGGTGGGTGGGTTATTCCCACTGGTTTTTCCTTATTTCCTCACTTTTCCTTTATTTATTTTTTACATGATTACCTAATATGACTAAAAATTATCAGGACCCATGGACTAGTATACTTCATGGTTGTGCTTCAAGGGGGTGGGGTGTTGGGGTACATTGCACTTAGTAGTTCATCATGATCTACAATTTGGCCATAATTATATCATATTCCATACAATATTAGATGCACATATGACCACTTATAATTAATTACTAGACATTCCCTACATTTGGCACATTTTCTATTTTTAGAAAGATTATTTTTAGCAAGGGACGACACCTAAGATGACGTGTGGCACTGACCGGATGACATGGATAATTCCACCCCATTAATTCACATTCCCTTATGCATAGGTCTCCTTGTTGTGAATGTGCAATTCATCCCTAATTTTTAGTAGTTAGCCACCAATTTTCTCTCTCCTCTCCTTGTTAGTTCACTTTCATTCCTATTTTTGAAGTTTATCTGGATGTTTTTTTGCATGTGAGATTTATTAATTAGTTATAAATAATTTCTATCTCCACTTACTTCCAATTCAATCCATTTTATAATCTTTTTCTAATTTTGGGTCTCCTTTATTTTTACTTACCAACTAGGGAAAGTGCTTTGGAATTAAATTGAGTGCATGCCTTGGGAATGCCAACCTAGTTCAAATTGTTTGGACTTATTGATAGGTTATATAATGAGGTTATGTAAAATAATAATACATCATTAGTTATTCATCTCATGTGTCTTAAGAAATTCAAATTTTATCTTTGCTTATTTCGTGAATTTTCTAGTATATATATATATATATATATATATATATATATATATATATTATATATATAATTATATATATATATTATAATATATATATATATTATATATTATATTATATATATAGATATTTTGTGTATGTGATTAAAATCCTACAATTAACAACAAACATTGAGATAAATTATCCATGGCACATAAATCTTTCATTTTAACAAAAAGTATCCAGGAGGAGAAACATAGAAGCATCTTTTGTCGTATGGTGAGTGTAATCAGAATCGACTACCTAATCATTATGTGATGTGTGAGCATGCAATGATTGAGAAATTCCAAATTTGAAGGTAAATATTTTGGTTGACTAACAAGATGAATATATAGTTGATGTGCCTCCTTCAAGTTATTTTATATTCTCTTATGAGTTAGGAATTTTTCTTCTAACATGTTTTCTCAACATTCCTAGACTTTCCATAATAGTGACATGTCTTGTTCTTTTGATTCTTCTTTATGGACATCAAATCACTAGTCTTCCCTTTCGATTTTTGGTTGAGACATTCTTGTCGGTTTCCAGGGATATCAACAGGATGCCTTTCCCTACAATTCTGTTTAACTTTTCCCTTAAGCATGTGAGCTTGATTCTTACCACCAAGATTTCCTTCATCAACAACCTTTGTTGATCCTTGATCAATAGATCATGGAGAATATAAAAGGTATAATAATTACCATTTTCTTGACATGATCTGTCGCACATAGTGCTTTGACTGTTGGTAGAAATATGTCATTGATCTCCAAGGGGATGTGTGAGACAACAACTGCATTTCTCTTAAGGCAAAGGAAGCAATATAACAAATGGATATTTCATGTACCCTCATCAAATGATTAAAACGAGTTAGGTTTTTTTTGAACATATTATGATGTGCTAATGATTTTACAAATGACATGGTTTCATAGGGCTTTTCGATACCTTTCCAATGGTATATCCCACTTTGAAAAACTTTTCTCAGATGAGAAGTTATGGCCATTTGAAGTTCGACAGTGATTACAGACCTAACGACTATTGAGCAAAACCCAAAACACGAATACATTAACCAATGCATAACTTTCTAATATATCTACGGTTCAGTGGCTCATATCAACGATGGATAGTAGGCATACACGCACGACTTTTAATGGCATTAAACAACATGAAATTTTGTACTGATCAAACAAATGCCATAACTCGACGAAGACCTGATTGATGTAACACGCAACAACTTGTATGATAGTTAAAAGTCTCCAACTTGCCAAAGTGGCCCCAAAAATTGATAAATGGTGAGCCTAAAATAACTCATTTTAGTGACTGAGCAGATAGATGGCAAGCCCAAAGTGGCTCATGTTGATGATTGGGCAGACACATAGTGAGCCCAGAGTGGCTTATTTCGGCGAATGGGTAGACACATGGTGAGCTCAGAGTGGCTTATTTTGGTGATTGGGAAAACACATGGTAAGCTTGAAGTGGCTTATCTTTATGGTTGGGTAGACACGTGGTGAACTCAGAATGGCTCATTGCGATGACTTGGTAGATTGACGGGAAACACATGCAGATTAGCCCGACGTAATGATTTGGTAGCCCAAACACATGGAAAAAGATTATAGGCTACTTGTACATGTGGCACGTCATGTCATTTGACGACATCAACAAACTGAGGTAGCCTCACCAAGAGCTACCATGTGGTAGGGATGAATGACACATTTTGGTTAGCAGAAAGGTAAAAAAGGGGTGACACGTGTTGCCACATGGCATGATGAAATCATGATGACATCATCATGTGGATGACTAGGGACCCCTAGGGACACAATCATAAAGCTTGACATGGAACCAAGGCGCTGAGTTTAAGGAGCAAGGTTGAACATTAGAAAGAGCATATTCACATGGTAAGGGCCAACCCCAATTATATGGTAGAAAAAATGGTTAAATAAAATTAAATTCACATGGTAGGTCCTAGCCCTTGGTTATATGGCTCATATATTAATGTATGTCGACTCTATTGCACAATAAAAATTCACGGGCCTTTAGTCGACCCTCTATAAGCCCGAGACTACAGAACATTATAAATGCATTCCCAAACTACTCAATTCGATAGCAAGTGAACACACAGAACATTTGTAGTTGAGTGAAGTCATAATATTGACTGTGCAAACCAGTTTTCCTCTTACACAAGCTCTTCTGTGCATAACTATGGTGATGATCCTTTGGTAAATTTTGTTTTGGAACGTTGTATGGTTGCAGACTACAATTGATTCGGTTTCATGGTTGTGAGTGGTTTGAATATGTTCTCATGTCATATGTTTGACTCTGGAAGAGATATAATAGGAGCTGCCTAATGAGGCGAAGGAATTGCTCAGACAGCCAAAAGTGGTTGGAATCCGGGCAAAAAAATTTCAAAAAATCCTGTAGAGGCAGTGTTTGAAGCGTGTTTTTGATGGTGGAAATGGACCATCAAAAACATCTACGACACCTAAAATTTTGAAGTTTAACAAGTATAACTTGGATTTACAAAAATGCTTGCCAGATTTCTCTAAATATGACCGGAATTTCCATAACTTTCCGGGTAACTCCTCCGCCTCGTTAGACTATGTGGATATAATATATATTACCGAGTTTTTATCCTCGTATTGGCTTGTGTAGATATTAACACACGACCCCTCAACATGTTAGACTGATGACTGGCATGACGTGATGGTGTTGGAAAGTAAAGTGGGTCCATACCCTCACTTTGGTTCTGAGTCACATTCAATACAACGTTAGATGAATTGGTTTATAAGGATCATCATGTAGTTCGTTTGGTCGGGCGCGAAGTATGAATTGGTCGAGACTCTAGTTCGAGTCTCAACATTAATTAGGTCAGATTATTTTTATATTATTGAAAACCATTATGTCAAATGCTTGAACAATTGGCGGTGTACATTTTGTAGCAGCAATGTTGGAAAGTGGAAATTTATAAAAACATGCACGGAAAAATGAAAATTGTAGAACCTTTGGTTTAATATATAGTTTTGTATGTTTTGTATGGGTTTCTAAGCTTATTGTTGATCCAAATTGGATTTTAGAAGATTCAGAGCTCAGAGGTGGATGCTTTTGAAGGCATGAAAATCCTCATTGATGTATATTTGATGACCAAAATATATTTTTTCATATTTTGAGGTTATACGAGTTGGTTGTAGAGGTTTTTGATATATGGTGAGAACAAGTTCCAAGAAGGAGTTTGCATAACCAGATAAATGAACTAGTTGGAAAGTAGTATGATAACTAGTGATAGCGATTGATATAACAATGAGTGGTAGTGTTTGCAGTAACAATGTTAGCTGGTTACAATGGCAGTGTTGGCAATGAAAATATGTGTAGGTTGTGATGATAATAATAGCGGTTGTTGGTTGTGACAGTGATGGTTGTAACAATGATTGTAGGTTGTGACTATTTTTCTTTTTAATAAACAACTATAGTAGATGATGGTGGATCCAATTGAAATATTTTGAAAAGAAGTCCATAAGGAGTTGAAGAAGGAGGCAGGTGCCTCCACTAAGGTTAGGAGCCTCAATCAAGTTAGAGCCTAGAGCAAGTTATCACTTGATCATCATCGAGGTTGGTGCCTCAATAAGGTTGGAGCCTAGAGCAGGTAGGAGCTTTCTCATCATTGAGGTTATTGCCTTAATCAGGTTGTAGCCTACAATGAGAAATTACTTACATACTTTCGAGGCTAGTGCCTCAATCAAGTCGTAACCTACAATGAGAAATTACTTACATACTTTCGAGGCTGGTGCCTTAATCAAGTTGTAGCCTACAATGAGAAATTACTTACATACTTTTGAGGCTAGTGCCTCAATCAGGTTGTATCCTACCGCAAGTAGTAGCTTGCATATCTTGGGGGTCGATGGCTACAACAATTCAGAGCCTGCAAATCTATGTAATGAATTGAAGCATATGAAGAATAATAATTTGTGGTTCTCTCTCGTATGGGTTTCCATGTAAAAGATCGTGTCTCCTTGTGTTTGTGATGACTTCTTACTGATGTGATGATATTTTCATGATGCATTGCTTTGTTTGTTGATATGTTGCAAATGGTAATTGTTCATTTATGAAAAGTTATGAAATGGTTGAATTTCTCTCAAACTAATTCACTCCCCTTGGTCCAACATGATCTTCAATTGGTATGAAAGGTGGAACATAACACATCATAGGGTGTTCTCAGTTAATCAAGATTAGTTCAATGAGATGACCATCTTTCTTCAAATAAATCTTCCCACATTCCCCTAATCTCAATTGTAACTCTTTAACATGAGCCAAATAGTCCTTAATGATTTCACAGGGATGGAGATCAAGAGAGGTCAACTCTTTCTCTATTTACATATCTAGGCTTTCATCAACTTTATCAAACAATATCTTCAAGTTCTTCTAGACTTCATGAGGACATTAATCGATCCCACTTGTATGAAAACAAATTTCTCAAGAAATGTAGGTCATAATGACTTCAATGATCTCATTTTTTCCCTTTGGATCTAGAATCACAATCTTGGTACACTGCTAAAGCCTTTTTACTTTTTAGCAAAGTCTTTGCATCTCATGCCTAAATAGCATAATTAAGTCCATTCAAAATAAGAGGATCGATCTTGGAATCCATCTTCAAATGTTTTATAGATATGGTCTTAAGTGGGTTAGCATTGTCAAGTTAGTAGCTTAGAGTCCAATCAATATAGATAAGAGTCATCAAGGTTTGTGGATAATAGGGCTAGATTGAAACCATGATCTTGCTCCCATGTTAGGAAAAGGGTGTATCCTAGAGATTGACAAAGCTTATAAGAACCAAAAAAGAAGAACAATGGTATTACAAAATGATTGGTGGTGTCTAGAGACAATGTTATGTCACTTAAGAACAAAACAATATGATCGAAATAGGACAATGCATGATAAGCAAAACACATTACACACATTACAATTGACCCATATAGCCTTTATTTATACTCATATAATCTAGCAAACTTCATTAAATTAGAGAAGATTTGGTCCAAAAATAATGGTCCATGGTTATAACTGATTCTAACAAATTTTTAATGTTTCATTAGCATAGTCAATTATCCCAGTCCATCCAACCATTTAATTAAACTACCATTGACCATTCAGTCAATCCTACCATGAATCAACCCATCAACCATCTAGATGATTGTTTAGTTGACTACTCCATGATTCATTGCAATGATTGTCCATTTGATCACTTTATCGACTGCTCTACATGTTGACTAATAGATCCTGTCATCGACTACTCTGCTAACCAACTAATTGGTTGTCTAGTTGATTGTCTCATCGACTACTTTGCTAGGAAACTCAATTGAATGTCTATATTAGAGGTTTGATGAACTAACATAACCTAAGGTTTTGACATAAGTTACAACACCTCTAATGTACCATGCTACATCTTCATGCATTCTAGGATAATTTACATACCTTTGTAAGTTGGAAACTATTTTCCCAACACCGAAATTCCTTGCAATATTAGAGGCGTGAGCCTCTTAGGTTAGCTACAATTGCTCATCTTTAGGAACATAAATTTTGTCCAGTTAGTAGAGTAACCTATTCTAGAGATGATAGTCAACTTTGCTTACACCATCTTCTACATGAATCTAATCTTGTAGTTACTCAAACACCTCCTTGAATTCGTCATCTTCCATGTATGCCTCTTTGTATGAATCATGGGTGAAAGGCTTCATGTGCATCACAGTTCCCAAAGTTGTAATTTTCAATGTGGGTGGCCTTGAAAGTAAGTCTATCGACTTGTTTGTATTACCACTCTTTTACTTGATGACTAAATGAAACTTTTGTAAGAATCCCATCCACTTGTAATGTCTAGTTTGTTGTAGCTTACTTTGGGCCTAGAAAAACTGTAGCACTAGTGATCTATGTGGATGATAGTCTCATTTCTCATCAAATAATGTTTCCACTTTTAATTAGCTTATACTAGGTCACAAAACTCCTTATAATAGGAAATATAGTTGAGAATTTCCCCATGAATACTTTAGAATGATGGCATATAGGTCTTCCTCGCATCAAAACCACTCCCATGGCATACTACTTGCGTCCATCTCCACTTCGAAGGGCATTTACAAGTTTAGTAACATAAGAACTAGTTTTTGACTCATTTTTCTTTTCAGTGCTACAAAATCCTTTTATTGATACTTCCCTAATAACAATTCTTGTCACTCATTTTGGAGTGGAGCAGAGTGATGTAACTACTACTAAAAATAAAACTGTGAACTTCCCTATACACTATGTTACCTTTAACTAACATTTTTTTAATATAAATTTAAAAATACAAATATACTTTATTTTTGTTATTATTTATTATTTATTATTTACTAGAAACAAAAATAATACTATATTATCCAAATTTCATTTTTCCTGATAATTATAAAAAATATATATATATATATTTAAATATTATTTTACAATTTTAAATTATTAAACAAACATACATAATAACTTTGCAAATATAAATTTATTTTAAAATATTAACTTTAATAATAAAAATAAAAATATTTAATATTTAAACTCAATAAAAAATACCATTATCTTTTTCTTATCATTACATTTTTATCTTTTTCTTATCATTACATTTTCTATCGCTTCTTGTTTAGTAGCAGGGAATGTATACATTATAACTCTTAAATTTTATATTTATATTAATTATTATTATTATAATTAAAAAATCCATTTATCATTATTTTTTGTCAAGAATATAATCTCATACATTTACATTTTAAAATTAATTCCAAATGGATGATAATCTTACACGGAAATATAAAGTTCTTTCACTGAGTGCTCATACTATGGGCCAAGAAGATAGATGCCTTGAGTGCATGGCAAACATCGGATTATTTTTTAACTTTGAGAAAAGGAACATTCAAACCTTTCTTTCACCGCGTGCTCATACTTTGTATATATATATATATACACTTTAATAGGTTTATTTTTTATATATATTTATGTGGGTTTTATTAATATATATAATTTTTATAATTAAATTTCTTAAATTAGTTTTTTAATATAACAATAACTCATCTTGAACATACGAGAAAAACTATAATTCATGAAAATGGAAATAATAATAGAAATGAAAAATTAAATTAAAAAAAAATGGAAATAAAACCAAAAACAAAATAATAATCAATCTATTTGGCAGCATGGTCTGCATCAATTAGATATCTTCTTTTAGCATCTTAATAATCAATCTAGCTCCATTAAGTTTATCATGGAGAAAGAAATCAATGGTTGCCTCCTTTTCCTTGATGTCCACATTTCTAAGAAAGAGGATGACTTGTTTTCCCATCAGGTATTTCGGAAGAAAACTCATACGAAGCAATATTGTCATGCAAGGTCCCATCATTTACCTGCTCAGAAATTGGGTGTTCTCTGCACTCTAGGTACCCATGCTATGAGGGTTTCTGATGTTGACCATTTTTCCAAAGAGAATTCTCATCTCTTGAAGGTTTTTGCTAATAATGGTTACAGTAAGAAACGAGGCCTTAAAGCCTTCCTCAAAGCCATCAAAAGGCTTAAGGTTAAGACAGACCCTAAGGATTGTAGTTCTGCAGTTAACCTCCCTTTCATCCAAGGGACGACTGACAGGATTGAGAGAATCCTGAGAAAGCACAATATTCCCTCTACCTTTCGACCCCTTAACACCATCAGAGGTTCCTTGAAATCGGCAAAAGACCCTGTGGACCCCAAGGATATGAAGGGTGTTTATTTCATCCCATGCTCCTGTGGGACTTCATACATTTTTGAAACAGGTCGTTCTATTAATCAAAGGATTAAGGAACACACTGCCGATATTAAGCATGGAAGGACCCGCTCTTCGGCCTTAGCAAAGCATGCTGGGAAAACCAAGTATCAAATATGCATTGAAGAGGCTAAGGTCATTGCTAAGATTTCTCAATTTCATCACTGTAAATTTAAGGAAGCCATTGAAATTGAGAGGAGGCCCAGTAATCTTAATAGAGACGACAGTTGGAAAATCAACAGTTGCTAGATTCCAGCCCTTTCCTCTTAGTTCCTTCCCTTTCTGGTCTCGTTTCCTCTTTTCGGGTTCTCTCCCCCTGAGGTTTGCTTGTTTGTCCCTTTTTTTTAGAGCAAAGGAAATGAAAAATAATTAAAATAAAAATCATTAATTCATTTATTTATCTATATTTTTATTTATTTATTTGTCTTTATTAACTAATAAAATTACATTTATATCTACTCTCTATGAAACAAAAAAATAGACAACTTACAATCTATGAACAAAAATAATTAGAATACATTCAAAAAATAATTTAGAATACATTCAAATTTAATTTCATAGTTATTCAAAAATAGAAAATTAATATTATTATTATTATTTTTTTAAACCAATTTCATTTATACCTAGATAACTATACCAAGATATTCAATTTATAAATAAATAGTATATCTATTTGGTTTAAATAATTTAATATTATTTAGTTAGTTTAACTAGTCTTTCATTTGGGAAAAAAAAATTGACTTATAAAGGTCATATTGGTTATTTTTATAATTATAAACATATAATTGTAAATAAGCTTAGGACATAAACATGTCTCACTATACCAAGATAGTTCATTTATAACTAAATAATATATCTATTTAATATTATTTGACTCGATTACCTCATATTATTATTTCTTTTACATTTAATTCATTTAACTTAATTATTATTATTGTTATTTTTGTCCGTAGAAAAAGTCGCACTTTCTTTATTAATAAAAAAACTGCATTTTGCAGATGCATAGCATTACAAAGTTCAGGCGTAGCTTGTCTTTCTTGTCCAGTCAAAACTGTGTTTGCCAGTTTTGGCTTTTGGAGAAGATAGCATAGAGAATCTAAATATATAAACACTGCTCTACACAGAGAGCTCTGAAGCAGAGAAAAACACAACAAGAGAAGATAAACAGAAGGTACTGAGTAAAAAATGGTCCACTCCAAAAGCGCAGTGAAAGTAATGTGGGGGAATCAAGTTTTCCTCCCCTTTTTCTTCTCTACCTTACGCCACTCTCCTTGGGTAGGAGCCGTGGGAACGAGTTGAAGTGGGTTTTCATTGCTAGGTTGAGGGTTTTCTTTGTTAGAGTCAGAGGTGTCTGATATATACTGCCTTTTGGTTCCACTGATTTCCATTATATTTGAAGTCTTTTCTAGATGCGGTTCCATCGGCACGTGTGAGGATTGCTTTCGATTTTCTGCTTGGTTGTTCTCATTCGGTGTGGGCATTTCCTCCTCATCTTCTTCCTCCTCCTCAGGATATGGTGGGGGGAATGTCCATCCCTTTTGTTGTTTACTTGGTTTCTTCCTTCTTTGACTGTTTTTTTTGTATTTAGGGCAGGCATTTTGTAAGTGCCCAATTTGCCTACATATTCTGCACCTGAATGCTGTGTTTTCTTAATCTAATGTTTGCATCCAGCTGCGATCTTTATGCTTTAGTTGTATGCAATCCGGTAGTCCTTTACTAAGATCCACTTCCACACAGATGCGTGCGAAAGTATAAATTCTTTCCTCCACATGATGCATGTCCATTTTAATATATCTGCTGATGGTATTGCCTATACATGCCAGAATCTTTTGGTCCCAAAAATGGATAGGGAGGTTGTGTAGACGCACCCATACTGGCATCCTGGAGACATTGAAGGAGTTGGCATCAAACTTCGGGAACCAAGGAGTGATGAAGAGTCCTGAAGATCCCTAGAACCACGGTCCCTCCTGAATCACTAGGTCCCTGACCTCAGCTGATAGTAATTTAACTATAAAGAACCCTTTGGAGCAGAGGAAAATCTCATTGTTTAGGGACCATCTTGTAAGAATCCAATGGAATAGGTCCATGGGTTTGGGCCATAAACCATTGAAACGACAGATGAGGGCTTGCTTTTTATAACTGTTACGAACCTCCTCTGTCTCTGTTGTTTCTATTGTTAGCTCTGGTGTATAGTGCAGCTGCTCCACTATATATGGGTTGGGTTCTATTTCGGCTTGCTTTGGAGCTGCTGTAGAAGATTTTCCCCCTTGTAAAACATTTTTGTAAGATGTACCTTGGCCTTTGTGCTGCTGGTGTGAGTCAATGCTATGTTTTGTTTGGGAACCACTGCTTCCTTCCGAATGTTTAGGTGGGCTACCGATTGCGACACCTCCTCGTAGCCTCATGTTGTAAATCATGGTAGATCCTGGCTTAATGTTGTAATCCTTGATAGCTCTGTGACCCTGTAGCGATATTCCCTCATAAAGCAGATTTTGTTGGTTAACCGAGTAACCAATATGGTTGGAAATGTTAATCTTCAGATATATCACACTGTCTGTAGGATGTATCCAGATCAGGGTTGATTTCCTAGAAGGGGGCTTTATGAAGATTTGGAAGCAGTTAGAGTTTGGCCCTTCGAAATCCGGTCTGGTGTTCGGGGGTCAGGGATACATCCAAGGTTCCCCCTTTCTAAAGGGTCTTTTTCTACATCAGGTTCTGTGATCACCACTGAGGCGGTGGGAGCTGTGCTCTCCAATTGCAGGCTGTCCTCGTGCTTGTTTTGACAGCTATGCCGCTTGACTGTTGCATGCCCACAAGTCTGGGTCTTTTTGAGGCTTCTTATTCTTTTGAGCATCTGGGCTGATAGTTCAGTGTTAGATCTGAGCAATTGACCACCTTCTGTGGTCGGGATGCCCGGTCCAGATCTGTGCATTGGTCTTACATATGCATCTTGAACAAAATTGGGTATGTAGGAAGGATATGGAAAAAATGGAATTGCCCTTACCACGATAACGATGCCTTGAAGTATGCATGCTCTGGCCTCGTTAATGATTTGGTTTCCCTCCTACCACACGACCATTGTAGAGGTCTTGGAAACACAGATCTGGGCTGATCCCTTGCTTGATCTCCTTGACGGCTACCGTCTGGTACATGTAGATGATTGAGCTAGTTTGTTGGAGGTCTATAGGGAAAGTTGAACCAGCTAAACCAATATCAACCGATTTACCGAACCCCGCTCTTGTTACACCAAGGTCTCCTGCATTTATTCCCCTTAAATCATATGAGGAGAGCCCAGATCGAATTAAACGCTCAAATGCAGGTCCTAGGGTATCCGTTCCTCTCAGCAGCAGCCGACCTCTATTTTCAAGTCGAGGGTCTTCCTAGGGGAGATAAACAGGTCCATCATTGCTTCCAAAACTCAGTAGGTCGTCTTCATTGCGGGACTGCTTGGCCGCAGAGGCAGGGATCACTGCTGCGCATCTATTCCCAAGGTGTTCTTTCTCGCACCACCGTTCCAAAGCTGCAAAAAGGTTTCCTTGACCAGCGAAACCACGATCGAATTCCACAGCCCTCACAGAAAAATCGAGTCGCACCGCCATGATTCGTTCTTCTATTTTTTAGTTATGTTTTTGACTATTTGTCTTCTTCTTCTTCTTCTTCTTCTTTTTTACACTTATAAGGGTCATGTTGGTTTTTTTTGCCCCTAGGAAAAATCGTAATTTTATTAATAATAACAAAATTACATTTTGTAGATGCAGAAACACATATCCATAAGCATGTCAAAAGCTATTGTTCCAAAGCAAGAAACCAGAAAGACAAGAAAGAAAATAATATACAGTTAGGGAGAAAAAGTTAGACTTTTCTCCCCTTTTTCTTCTCAACCTTGCGCCACTCCCCTTGAGTCGGCAAGGACGAAACAAGTGCGAGTGAAGTGTCCTCCACTGAACGAGGATTATCCTTGTCTGAGTCTGAGTGGTCTGAATTGTAATGTCTTTTGGCTCCACTGGTGTCCATTGTGTCTGGTATCTTCTCCGGTAAAGAGTCCATTAGATCTTGTGAAACTAATTCCTCGGTTTCTGGTTCCTTGTGTGGCTGATTGTTCTCTTTGGGGTGTTCCTTACCCTCTTCTTCTTCCTCCTCCTTAAAGTCATCTGGGTTTGATGGGGGAAGTTGCCATCCCTTGGGCTGTTTTCCTACTTTCTTCTTCTTACGCATGTCTTTCTTGGCTTCTGGGCATGTATTTTGGAGATGTCCTGTTTGGCGGCAAATTCTGCACCTAAATGCAGTATTTTCGTAATCTAGATTCTGTGTCCAACACCTCTGTTTATACTTTAGATGTATTTGATATGGCAGTCCTTTGCTGAGATTTACTTCCACACATATGTGTGCAAATGTGTAAATTTTTTCCTCCATTCTATCTGTGTCCATGTTAATGAAACGTCCAATGGTGTTGCCTATACCAGAGAGGGCTTGTTGGCTCTAGAAGTGTAATGGAAGGTTATGTAGGCGAACCCAGACCGACATCCTAGATACTACCATTATATTTGGATCAAATTCTGGGAACCACGGAGTAATGAAGAGACTCGTGGATCCTATGAACCATGGTCCTTCCCTCATAATGATATCCCTTTCCTCTGTTGTACCAAATTTAACAATGAAGAACCCTTTAGAGCAGAGATGAATGTCACATGATGAGGTCCAAGTTTTGAAGACCCATAGGAAAAGGTCCATAGGTTTAGGCCAAAAACAGTTGAATCTACAGATTAATGCTTGTTTTTCAAAAGATGAATAGTACTCATCTGTCTCTAGTGTATCCATGTTTAGTTATGGGGGTAAAACTCAGTTGTTCCACAATGTATAGCGCAGGTGCTGTGCCAGCTTGTTTTGTTGTTGTAGCTGGATTTTTTCCCTTCGAGAATGTTCTTGAAGGATAACCCTGCACTTTTTTGCTTTTGATGTGTTTCTGGAATTTTTGTTGTGTTGCTTCCTATGCCACTGCCTGGAGGATTTATTTTGCGATGGTCTACCGCAACTCCCCTCAGCCTCAGGCTGAGAGTGATGGTAGACTCAGGTAAGATTTTGTAGTTCCGAAGGGATTTGTAATCTTGGAGTACTTTGCCTCTAAAGTTCAAAACTTGTGAATCTATAGGATAACTAGTATGCTGGAAGATACCGTTCTTCAAGAGCTATACAGATGTAGTTACCTTTACCCAAACCAGATGTGTCCTCCCCGAAGGGGTTAGGCTGAGTTTCTCCAGCTGCTTTGTTAGGCAAATGTCTGAATGGAGGTCGTGGCAGGCCCAAAGTAACCCAAATTTCCCCCTTATCCATTAATCCCCAATTTGTGGTCTGCGAATCTCCATTTGAGACTACGCTCATACTTACTTGTCATGCTTCTTTCATCGTTCTGGTTCTTGCCAACTCCTTCCTGTTGTTCGCATAACTCAGAGGGTATGTGTCAAAAGGTGGGATTTTGGGTTGATAGCCTTCGAACCATTTGTAACTGATGGACCTGCACCGGGGTCTACGTTCTTGCTGCCCTTCCAAGAATGTTGTCTCTTCCATCGACGACTCTGTTTCCTCCAAACCATTCTTCCTATTCTTCGGCATAGGGTCTTTATGGGCTTGCTTCCTCAAAACTGTCGTCAAATGCACCCGAGGGTTGACTATAGTTGAAATCCTCATCTTTCTGAGGACATTGGACATCTCCTCTAGATTCTTGTTGGCCCTCTTATGGGTTCCCAGCTTCTTCTTTGCAACTTTAAGAGCATGTTTATCCTTCCCCACCTTTAGCAGCTCAGTGATCCGCTTCTCGTATGGGGCAAAACCGACTGCTTCTCTTATCAACTTCCTCACGAAGTTCGTTCGTTTGCTCCTCTTCCCTTTGTTGGCAGAAGGGAGAGGAACGAGCTCGTGCTTAGTGACTACATGCCCTCTATTAAGGCCTACAAAAATCCCTGATTTCGACTGCGCAAGCGCCATGGTTTCTAGGGCTTCCCTCCTTTGTATCCTTTTCCTTGTTGTTCTCTCACTCTCTGTTCGTTTGAAACGCTTGCTCTGATACCCAAGGGTCATGTTGGTTGTTTATAATTATATACTATATTTGATTTATTATTTTATTATTAATTATTAACAAATAATAATAATTTGTCCCATTTTCCTATCCAGTCAAAATAGCCATTTTTTCGCTGTTTCCCCTATAAATGTTAAAAAATAATAGTTTTTCAGTTGTTTCCCTACAACTGTTACATGGTCCTGACTCCTGATTTAACTTGAAACTATGATCTCATTGTTCATCTTGTCTTGATGATGAACCACACTGGTTGGTCCGAAATGTGTCAGTCTAATTTTACCAATGTGATTTCTTCCGAAAATGTCTTCAAATAATAAAAAAATAAAAAATTGGTAACTAATGCAAATGGAAGTTATTCAAAATGTCTTACAAATGGAAGTTATTCAAAATGTCTTTCAGATTAATCACATCATTAGTTTTAAGTCAACGTTTCGAACCATCTAATATAAATACACATCATGCTATAGGGCATCCATCTAATGTGGTTTAGGTAATAAATATGCATCATCCTATATGGCATTAAATGAACAATGAGTGTATATGCCCACCGTTCTATTTTGCCAAGGCCAAAATTGAAGGGTGGGCATATACAACCGAGCTCATTTAATGCCTTCTAGCAGGTTACTTATTTTCAGCGATGTGGTTCCACCTAATCTAAAAAACATTTTAAATGACAAATAAAAATTACTAAACAAGCCATAAAAAAATTTGAACTAATCACTTATAAATAAATAAATTACAATAATAAAAAAATAAAAAAAAATTAAATGCCTTGATATTAAATTATAATAAAAATTTTGTTAAATGAAAAATAATATCTTTAATTTTAATTCCAATCAGTTTAGAGTTAATCAATTAAAGCTCACGCAAACTAACATTTATTACCCGAACTAAAACCACTAAAATTTAATACAATATTGTAATCATTTTTATAAATTTTTTATAAAATAAACTTTACTCTTTATGAAAAAAGAAATTACTTTAAATTTAGAATTCACATAAATTTGAACCATTTGAAAATTCCGGATGCCCCTCTGCACGACCATGATGCGCGTGAACTTTTACCGTGTGAAGAGAACCAGATGCCCGTCCTGTGTGGCAATATAAATGCCTACTGCTCTTTGAGCGATTGCACATTACTTTTCCTACTCCCAGTTATCCCTCTCTCAGTCACAGCGGTGATTGCACCTTACTTTTCCTACTCCCAATTCTCTCTCTCTGTCAATCGCAAGCGACTTTTCTGCTTGGCTCCTCTCGTACTCCCTGGATTTCTCTCTCCGTTCTGCTGCAAGAAGATTAAGAAAGCCATGGATATCATCACTTCAGTCAGCCAATTGTTGATTGAGGTGATTCGTGAGGAGGAAAATCGCGAGATTCTGTAAAGAGATTTGTGGCCTATGGAGAATCTTCTGCTCGATATTGCGTCCCTCTTCCAAGAGCAGAGGAAAGAGGCCCAGGAGGGCATCAAGATTTGGATGCAGCTGCTCCATAATTCCTTTACACAAGCGAAAACCCTACTCCAGCGCCCCAATCTAGGACAACGACAACGGTGTCTCGACTGTCTCATGTGCAAGCCGGGGAGACTCTTCAAAGAAATCAAAGAATGGAAGGTACTTTTTGATTCCCTCTTCCAAGGTCTTCAAAGTGATTTTTCAATATTTCTCAGTGCTCAACTGTCAATAGAGATCCGATTCCAGCTATGAGCGCAGAAGAGTCACTACAACAGCTCTCTAAAGATGAAGCATGGATGTTATTCAGAATCAAAGACAACCCTGTTCCTATGGATTTAGAGGAGTGTGCTAAGAATATTGCAGACGAGTGTAAAGGTTTTCGTTTGGCCATAACCTTAGTGGCCGCAGCAATGAGGGGAAAAGGTAGAGTAGATGAATGGGAGACTTCTTTATCTTCCATAAAAAGTGCAGATTTTTCTTCTCCAGATACTCTGCATCCGGAATTCTATCAACTATTAAGACGGAGTTTTGATGCATTTCCCAATTCAGACGTCAAGAATTGCTTTCTATATTGTGCTATGTATCCCAGAGATGAAAATATTAATGTGCAGGAATTAGTGCAAATGTGGGTTTCTGAGGGTTTGGTGAGGAGCAAGGAGGAGAACCATTTAATGGACATGGCCATTGGGCGCAGCTACCTAAACCTTCTTGTGGATCGTTGCTTCTTCCAAAATGCTACTGGTCACGAGGAGATCATCATTGTTTGGGAATTTCAACGGAAACAATGTATAAGAGTTCATCATGTTATTCGTGAGATGGCAATATATATTGGCGAGGAGGAGGAGAATTGTTTCTTCAAGGCAGGCCAGGGGCTGCAAAATTTTCCAATGACTAACGATGAGAATTGCAAAAGGATATCAGTTGGCAATAATGATATTAAAAATCTTCCCACTGAGTTCCCCTGTCCATAACTGGTGAGTCTAATCTTGTCTTTGCATAATTCAATTGAAGAGGTCCCATCAGGTTTTCTAATCAGTCTGACGTCTCTGAAGGTTCTCCATCTGCACAGCAGTGGAATAAATTCAATACCATCATCAGTGGGGCAACTCAGCTTGAGTTTCTCAGTTTAAGGAACCTCCGGAATATCCAGGGTTTGCCTGAAGAAATATGCCATCTTTCTGCCCTTCAATTTTTAGATCTTCAAGATTGTCAAAACCTACAATCATTGCCATCTGAGATTGATGATCTTAAAAATCTCAAATATCTTAGTTTATTCGGTTGCAATGGGTTAAAGGGGATTCCACCTGAAATCTCCCAACTTACTTTATTAAGCAAAATTGACTTATATGGAGTTACATTAAGCCTGCAAGCAGAATCAGAAGTAAGCATTTGGAGATTGAAGGGTTTGAGAAATCTGAGGATGCTGAGAATAAGGGTAGAGGTAGACGTGCAAGAAGGAATGACACCATCAGGAATTAAAGAGGGCATAATGGGAACATGGTTGGAGATGAGGCACTTCAGCTTGGTGTTTGATGATTATGGCGTCAAGTTCATCATCCCGACGAGAGGTTTTGATTTTGAGAGTCTGGAGTTCTTTTGTGATGAAAATGAGGAGGTTGTTTTGCTAATTAATTTTCCACTTTAAGTTCGAATTCCCCACTTACAGGGCCTTCAATTGCTTGTTGCATGCATTAAAATCAAAATTTCTAGAGGTGGCCACACTGAGGCTTGAAGACATGGATGGGGGGTCCAAGAGGCAACAAACGCTGTATACCAGTTGTAAATGTAGGTGACGACATAAGGGGCTTGCGGGACAATAATGGGTTTGAGGGAGACCAAGGATGAGGGTGCAACACCAGAGGAGTCAATAGAGCTCAATCAAGTCAAATATGGAGGGTCGAGGTTAATGCAAAGGGCACCAAAGGAGTTAGATATAAAGGGGAAGAAGCCACCTTCAACCTCAAAGAGGGAGGAAATGGGAAGGGTGGCCCAAATCAATGAGATGAAACAAATTATCACATTAGGATGAGAAGGTTATAAAAAAATTGAGCACAAGCATTGAGAACAGACCTTGAGACGCCCAACACTATCGAACCCTAAGTTGCAGAAGCTATCCCACACTCTAGATTTGTTGGTGAGCTTTTCAGAAAGGGTCCCTGAAAGAGTATTCTGCCAATTGACCAGGCTATAGGGGTGAGGGAGCTAAGGCCTTGTCCCATCGAAGTTGATGGCGCTTCTAGTCAAATGGGGCTCATTATAAAGCCTCATGGATCACAAACTAGCGGACACCATGACACTCTCAAAGGGGAAGAGCTTAGAATTCCAATAGAGACGGGATTGGAAGATCCTTAGCGGAAAAAATGCCTAGACAAAGATTTGAGGACGGTCATACTAGGTCTGAATTTAATCAATGATGAACCTTCCCTCACACGTGATGCCCATCATATCACGATTAACACACTGCAGATTCAATCACATTAGATTCATCACTCTTTAAGGTGGTGGAGCAGAATGAGACACAATCTTTTGTATTGTGCAACGAGAAGTGTGGGGATTTAATATAACCTCCCACACATGGATCAAACTCTCATTGCGTGCCACATCTTCGGCTTGCGTGGCCCTTAAGATTTGGAAATTAATGTTTCCATTGATCCTTAGATTGTTCACATGGGAGCGGTGCAAGGGTGGGAGCATGGAGCTTGGAATAGTCATTAGAGAACTAAGGGATTAAGTGCCACTCCTTGATACCATTGACTAATTTTTGTCCCACTTCCAAGAGGCAGGCTAGGTTGGCTTGAATATCATATTTTGAATTTTAGCTTCTGAGGATGTGGTAGAGAGAAATTGAGGATAGGAGGCCTATAGCACGATTTATTCTTTTAAGGAGGAGATTGAGGAGGTTTTCCTTATGATAGGAATCATTGATTAGGTGTTGTATAAAATCATAGAATCTCCCAGGATTATGTTCACATTGCTGGACCTGCCAACATATCAGGGGATCTTGTTGGTAAGAAGTCCCAACTAGACCTCAGATCGTTTGGAGTAGGATTCTCGGCAGTGGGTAATTCGGTATCGCCTTGACTGCGGTTGCACGCAGAGGTAAGTAAGATGTCCTTGTTAGAAGTAGGGGTGTGACCTTACAACGAGTCAAGGAAGGTGCATGAAAGGCTCTAAACGAAAAGGGGGGAGAGTGCGCCCCTTAGAAAACTGTGATAGCACACAACTTGTAAGGGAACACACGGGAAGAAAGACAACACAAGATGGAAAGCAGGATAACCGATGATCCAAAGTGATGGATTATACAAACACCACGCTTCGATAAGATTCATATAAACATATATAAAATAGTCCATACATACATGCATAAATTACAACTACATACATCATTAAAGTAACCAGGATAGCCAAACTACAATAACAATATATTCATGAAACGTGATGAATCTGTTATATTAAAGGAGTGAAAGATCTAATCATACATACAACCATGACAACCACTAGCCTTGATAGCAGAACATTACAGTCATTGCCACCTACTCCTCCAAAGAGATGTACTAGCTGTGCACTGTGGAGAAGCTAAGGCTCATTACAATACACTCCAGGCTTTTTCAAAGTTATCCTTTAGGAAGCTTGGCTCCCAAAAGCCTGTACAATGAGTTATGAGGTTGTATAAATAACAAAGGATGGGGTGACCCTTGACACTCCCCTTTGTGACTCTTCAACTACCCTCATGACTCTTCAAATTACACATGACTGTTACATTCTACTATTGACACTTGGTCTTTCACTTTTACAACATGTTTACATTACAATCTGCACATGTACCCATGTGAGACAAAAATGGGCTTGAGTAAGCCATGTAAGACATCACTAAGACTCAGACAACTATGGGAAGACTAACTCTTCGACATCCTCTCGATGATTGATGGTGGCAAATTGATGTCAAGGTTGGTAGTCTGTTATAGTGTCCACGTTCTCTGTGGTGACATCCTTTTGAAAGCGAACTCTTGCCTCCGTTGCATTCGGGTACACTGATTTGGCACCTTTGTCCAACTCGTCGGATAACATGCGCATCATAGTCTTGAGTGCATCTTAACCATAAACATACTAGTGCATAGTGTTTGCGCTGGTGGCTATGTGCATCAACTGATCAAAGTACATGTCCAGCTCCAGTCGGACTTGGTTCTTTGTCTTTGTGTCGATGAGTGTGCCAATGGATGGTATCCATGCATGTGCACAATGACATCCATGCTCTTGAACACTCATGCATGTGAAGCCTGTAAACTGCTGATGAGCTGCGGGAGTTCCTCATAGTTTCGGATATGACTCCGGATGCATGCCTTCAACTCCACTACCTTTGTCTTCATCATCTTTGGCAAGTGCAATGGGGCTCCTTTGTACCTCATTGTCCATATTTGCATGTGATCAAAAATAGTGTGTAGGTCTGACAAGATGCGTGATCTCCTAGCACAGCGCTACTACCAACCATTGAGATGGACCACTAACTTATGCACAGTGACGAACCTGAAGTACAACTTCCGCATGACTGTCTCGAGAGACGATACTTCATCAAGTATCACTGTCCTCAACTCTGCTCATGTGGATGTTGTAACTTGCTCTTCTCCCTGCTTAGCCGCTTGTAGCTCTTTAGCCATGCACTCTTTCTTAGCTATCAAGAATCTAACACTTGAGCTGGTGGCTTCGGCATAAGCCCTTATAGCATCGACCGATGCAGTTGGATGTCTGTGCACATCGGACACGATCACTCACTCTTCAAACTGCACAGGAGATACATGGAAATCTAAAGTGGGCACTCTGCGCGACTGCACAACTCTGTGTTGTGACGCATCGAAGGATATGTTGTGCACATCCACTTCCATATTGTACTCAAGGATTTTAGTGTCTCCTTGATCGCTTGGGACTTGATCGACTTCCAAACCTGGTGAAGCCAGTGGGGTGACCTCTTGGTTCTGAGGCATGAGGTCAATGTCCTGATCTAACTCGGGCTGAACCATATCTGTGTCCATCTATTCCAACATCTATTCAATATCCTGAGCAAATAACTGCTCCTATGACCGCTCACCCTCTCTGCTATGTGCCAACTGTTAGGATGAATCGATAGCCTATATGGGCGCAGTTTCATCAATGTGTGCATGTTGCGCCTCCTACTGTTCCTGTTCCCGTTGCGCTTCCTTCTCTCTTATGCGCAACTCTTGTTCTTCCCTGAGTTGCTGCTTCAACTCCTGTAACTCCTTTTCTGCTTCCTCCAACTTCTTCTTCTTTCTTTTCCTTTGCGCGATCCTTTTGTCATGATGTCACCTCTTCGCCTCAATCTCCAAAGTTGCTTTGAACACAAGTGTGTATGTTTTGAACTTGTAGCTTTGCTTCGCCTTTGCGTTGTCAGCAACCTTCCTCTTGCCTTTGTCAAGTGCAAGTCTATTGCTCTCTGTTGCTGTTGATGATGCTGCTCTCTGAGATGTTGCTGCCTTCTGCACTACTAACCACTCTACAACCATTCTGATCAATTCATTGAGCCTGGAGAAGTTGTAGGAATATCTCCATGGGTCTTCCTCAGGCCAATGACACGCCCTGTGGATCGAAAGATGATACTCTCTCACACAATGGTCCTTTACTAGGCAATGCGAGTCATATGGATTGAAGCTTATGGTACTGAAGGTGAACCTCTTGAATTCCTCCTTCTCGACCTCAACATGCTTGAGATTTTAGATCTCATACAACCCGATCCACAAAGGAAGAGCGGGCCAAGGTGCCTTCTTCTTCCCGTGCAGTCCCATTGATAACCTTATCAAGATGTGATATAAAAATTCTTGCGTGACCAAATTATCCATGGAAAACTTCGGCAATACATCTGAATGAAGGTGCCAAGGGTGAGGCATACCAATCTTCTATGTCAAGCAATGTCTCCATCATTGCCTACGACATGCAAGGTGGATCCTGCTCAAAGATCATCTTGTATACCGGGGTGACGAAGTGGTCTGACAACTATATGATAACTCCACGGAAGCTGCATTCGTAGAACAACTTGCAATAATTGTGCACAAAGTTTTCTGAAGGTGTCCATGCCCAACCCAAGCCTGGGAACTGCTGACGGGCACAAAATGCATAAAGTATGTAAGCGTACATGAAGAGCTTTGCTTGCTGACCCCTGGGTGGATGCCGAGCTTCTGTTACTTGTTCCTTCAACTGAAGAGCCAACATGTTAAACCAGTTGAAAGGTCTTCCTTCGTTTGCCAACTCATCCAACACAATCACCCAACTCTGCGGGAAGGTCTCCATACTTTCATGGTTGTATAAGCGACATGCGAAGATGACCAGGAGGTGATAAGCCTTCTGCAGTATCCTTGTCTTGTACACTTGGTTGGGTGTTGTTCGGAACTTAGAAATCTCTTTCACCCAGCTCTTCAAGATGTCTCTTGAGTTTGCGCTATTGCTGGGTCTAGTGAAGGGTGTATCCATCGTGATCACCGACTGCAGTAAGTGATACAACACCTAAAAGTATTTTTCCCTGAAGGTAGCAAGTTTTGTCCCACTAACACTGCTCAACTCCATTGTCTCTGGATCAGTATGCGAGATAATCAAGTGGATCTTGTTTGCACATGGAAATGCGGGATACCTACATGCAATCCGGTACAAGCCAGACTTGTGTATGTTGACATGACCCTGCAGTCCTCTAGATTCTCCTCAAATGTGCCTGAACAAATGTCATTGATGTCCTGCCATTTCATCTTGATTTCCTTGTCTATGAAAAACTTAGTGTCTTCATAGATGGGCAAGCTCATAGACACTTGCTCGACTGCATCTCCAATTGCACTTTCAATGATGTCCTTTGAACCTGCTCTCTTGGAAGCCATTGTACCTATACTGCTGAGACACAGACGAACACTTGTGTTACCTAGAGACAGAGAAACACTCATGGAAATCTGTCTATCAGTTGAAAACCAAAAGAAACTAGAGGATTGACATGCAACACACCTGGGTGATTGACTGGAATATTTGCACAATTTTCACCGGAGCTTAGGAGACTAACTACCATACCTACACAGAACATAGTCTAGACTGTCAGTGGGATGACTGAATGTTGAAACTGCATAGAGAACAACCCATCTTGGCCTACTGAGCACTGAAACTGCGCAATGTGTAGTTTCAGTCGGCTTGACTATAACTCGGTCAAACTGCATCTGCGCAATTGCGGGGGCCAACGGGGCACTTCCTCTCAGATTTGCGTAGAGCAAGCCCAGGAGGCCGGTGTGAGGCAATATCTCCGCAATTCCTGGGAGGAAGGCATGGCCTTCACCCTCAGAAATGCGCAGTGCAAGGCGAGCAAGGCAAGGTTTGGGTCAAGGCGGCCTAGACCCGCTGAAGGGCGACTAAAAACATGAAAAAGCTGAATGCATGTGCGAAACTGACTGTAGACAAGAGTGAATGATCATGCAGGCAAAAGATGAGTGCAGGATTCAGTAAACGGGAAGACAAGTAAGTGTGTGAAGCGAGTCGCTGCAACAACGACCATCCGTGCAAAAACAATGTCATGCATGCAACAATAAGGAAATGCAATGAAAAACTTGAAACAATGCCTCTACAAGCTAACATGCATTAAAATGACAACAAGTGTTCAACAAAACCAAGCAAAAACACTCACACAAACCGAAATACAAAAAGCGACAGAAAAACAACAAAAGACATGAAAAACAAACTTACCCAGAAAAACTGATCTGAGTGTGTCTAATGCTCCTAGATGCGATGGGGAATGACAGAGCTCCAAGATCAAAGTGAAGAATGAGATCTGAAGTGTCGAATAAATAGTTTTGACAAGATCGAAGTTTATGACGCACATGCCACAAATCTAGGAAAAAGGGACACTTGGCGAGAGGTTTCTAAAACAAATTTTCATGTAACCCCAAATTGCTAAAAGTGGATCCCTAAAATTTAGGGATGCTTTTTTCCTTTTCAAGAAAGAGAAACCCATGCATGCAAAGCAAGATCGCTCAGTCCTGGAGGGAACTGGTAAACTTGGGAGCACCAAGCCTCTCTGTGAATTCTGCACAGTTTCTGGGCTAAGTGGCTCTGGCTTTCGCTCAAGCTATGTGTAATTTTTGGACTGAAGGAAAGGCTGTCAGCCATATCTGTGCAAATTTTGAGAGCAAGCACAATGATGGGCTGCTCTGCGCAATTTTTAGAGGGAAGGTTTCTTGCTTGTTCTGTGCATTTCTGGAGAGCAACAAGCTGCCTTGATGTTCTATGCAATTAGGGAGAGGAAGGATGGTTCCCCTCCAGTTCTGCGCAATTTTCCAAGTGAGCACAACAACAAGATCATGACCAAGTGACATGATGTCAGCTTGCGGGTGGAAGGCAAACACGCTAACAAACACAAGTTGATAAGACAAAAAAACTCAACTAAAGCATAAGTACCAATCAGTGCAAGACATGCTGCTAAGGATGGTTGGTAGCGAGGCTCCAAAATGAAGCTAAGGAAATTTTTTAAAGGGTGGTTGTAGCCGCTACAACACTTGGCGACACACTGGTAGAACTCCAACTCTCTAAATGGACCTTGTTTCGTGAAAAGCAAGTCTAACTCCTCCGGAAGTATTGTTCAATTCTTAGATCATCATGGTTTCCACACTAGCTTGATTGAAAGATGTAGCACCTTCCATGCTCTTGATTGTTCAATACACATTCCAAGCCAAGTCAACTAAGTTGTTTCAAATGGGGATGAGGGGTATATTTTTGCACAAGTAATATGACTGTCAGAGTTTAAGTTTCATCTCTGGTGTTGCTTTGCTGCCAGCTGGACTAGACATTACTCCGACGGAGTTACGCATGAACACAAGCATTGCTTCGCTGCCAACAAGCCTGGTCAGTACCTCAGCAGAGTTACTTGCATCACCTCTCTGTGCAGGAAGCCTTTCTCTTCTTTCGCCTTATTCATTTTCAAAATTTTCCCATTTTCATTTTTTTCATCTTTCATTTTTTGAAGAACTGTGCATAGGCACTTATTTATTTCATAGGTGGAAGAGGGATCCCGACTTATCGAGAGCATAAGAGGTTGTTCCTTGAGAGAAGTATTTTATGTATACCTTAAACATAACTATTAAGGTTTTCCCCTCACCTTACTCTACTTGACTGAGCTAACAAGGATTAACTTGAAACAACCGATTAGAGTAGGTGGTACTAGTTAGCGCGTAAGCGTTGTGTTTTCACCAACATTCACTTCGAACATAACATATTTTCCATTGGTGTATCATTGACTGAAGACAACAAGTTCTACATAAAGAGAGAGGATGTCAGATAACCAAGTGTTGATAGCTTCACATGTCCTCTTGTACTTTACCCTGCTTTTCTTAAGAGTTAAACACAGTTTCATGCGAAACTAACCTACGGACGTAAACAAGCAAACAAAACAAAACAAAGCAAAGAGCAGAAGTAAATGTGAAAGAAAAGCAAGTAAAAAAGAAGGCAAGCAAGCAAACAAACAAACAAAGCAAGAAAGCAAACATGCATTCAAGCAAACAAGCATAAAGCAAACATTAGTCCTACTCCTACACTAATGGTGCATGGGTTTGATCACGCAAACTGATATTTCCAATGCAGCCACCGATGCATTGGCTGACCCATGTTGGTGAAGGCATGGTTCGTGAAAAGCACATTCAAGCGAACCAACAAACATGAAATATATAACAATGAAGACACACACACTCCGAGTTTAAATGCGTCCACAGAAAAGAAAAGAGTGAAAGCACAGGACAAGTACTTAGTGGACTACCATGGTGTTGTGATACACTACGTGCAGATGTTAATAATATGCACTCTCTTGATCGTGACAGGTAAGCAAACGTTAGAAAAAGAGATAACTTCTTGCAAGTGTGCTTGCTATGTATAATTCCTCCAATGCATGAGTGATGGGATCATGTGGTTCAAGTGGAGGAAGCGAAATCTGTGTGTTGGATTGATCTTCAATGCATATAGATGAGTGATGAGGAGCCTTGAGTAGTTCAACAATTTCCTGATCGAAAGTGAAACCAACCTCAAGACAATAAGTGCCTGACATAACCATCAATTTGGGCTGAAGTGCCTCGAAAACCTGTAGGGTTTTGACTTCATCGACAGGTAGATCATCATAAACATGTGGCTTTGAAAGATCAACAACGATTGCGCCAAAATTGTGATCGAATAAATGAGTAAATAGATCACAACAACTACGATCATAAAAATCGATGAGTTCATTGACATCCTCATGATCTAATGAATCAAACAAAGGGGTAAATGAGAAGCAAGAATGTTCACCCTTTGTGTTTCTGGAAAAAGTAGATGAAAAATCAAGTGGATTTTCAGTGAAGAATTTGTCCTCTCCACTGTTAGATGATGGACTGATATCGGGCGTGTTTTGTATATGATCAGAAGTAGATGCATCCATGAATGAATTTACACAAGGAAAATCAGAGATAATATAATCACCAAAGATGTCAGGAAAAAGCAGAGGAGGCGCTAAAATAAGGAGGTCATCCTTCACTGCGGGTTGATGTTTAGATTCCCAATCATACTCATCGTAAATGATAACGTAGGTTGGTTGTGCAACATCAACTTTGTCGATGGCTTGATACTCGTTCACAAAAGGCGTAGAGTCTAGAACGAAAGAACACAAGACAGTACAATCCAGAGGATCAACAGAACACGAAGACAGAGGTTGAGGTAACAAATGCATATGACAACCCATGGACTTCCCAACCAACTCCGCAAACAATTAAGGGTGGTGACAGTGGAAGCATGTACCAGTTGAATATTCGCGTGTGCACGCTTTCCCACATCACTCTGCGGGGTTGGAGTTGTTTGATGAGGGGAAGGCGGACAATCACTTGTGCCATTGACTGTGTCTGCTTGTGATTGTGCAGCTCCATGACCAAAGTAAGCTGAGCGGGGTTTGAAATTTTTCTTCCCTTTGGGATTGATTGATTTGTGACAACAATATTCAAATCTGTCCATGAGATATTGGAATTTCATCTAAATTTTTAGAGCTTCAAACCTGAGTAGACAGAAGTGCTTCCAAAAATTCATAGGTGATTCATGCAAGGCCTGCCGCTGTTTTAACATTTTTTGGTCAAGAAATTCAAGATCAAAATGATGAAAACAAATTTGATTAGATCACTGAACTACTTAAATGAGTGCACGCAATTGGTAGTCAGATTGCAGCACCATCGCTCTGGGGATTCATGAAGTGTGTATGCAAGCAACACTCTGACCTTTACTTCATCAAAATCTTCAGCATCCTCCAAGAATGAAAGGAAGTCATGTATGTTCTTAGGCTAGGTCACTTCGCCTTCACCATCATATGTGAGTTCCGACAAGTGATATAAGAACTCCTTCGTGACTTCGAAGGAATGTGCATTGGACAAACATTGCAACGGGTTCACTACAACAATATCCATGATAGATGTACGAAGATTCAAATCAGGACATGAGGACTCAACTTGTCATCTGACCCTCCTTCTAGTGCTAGAAACGTTGACGGTGCTGGACCTGCCAACATGTTAGGGGATCTCCTTGGTAAGAAGTCCCAACTAGACCTCAGACTGTTTGGAGTAGGAGTCTTGGCAGTGGGTAGTATGGTATCACCTTGACTTCGGTGGTGGACAAAGGTAAGTAAGATGTCCTTGTTGGAAGCAAGGGTGTGACCTTGCAACGAGTCAAGGAAGGTGCATGAAATGCTCTAACACACGGAAAGGGATAGAGTTCACCCCTTAGAAACTTGTGATAGCACACAGCTTGAAAGGGAACACACAACCATAAAGACACCATGAGATGGAAAGCATGATAGCCAACGATCCAAAGTGACGGATTATACCAACAACACACTTCAATAAGATTCATACAAACATATATGGAATAGTCAATACATACATGCGTAAATTACAGCTACATACATCATTAAAGTAACCAGGATAGCTGAACTACAATAACAATATATGCATGAAACGTGTTGGCTCTGTTATATGAAAGGAGTGAAATATTCAATCATACATACAACCATGACAACCACTAGCCCCGATAGCGGAACATTACAGTCACTGCCACCTGCTCCTCCAAAGAGATGTACTAGCTCTACACTATGGAGAAGCCAAGGCTTGTTTCAATAAACTCCAAGCTTTCTCAAAGTTATCCTATAGGAAGCT
This sequence comes from Pinus taeda, assembly GCA_000404065.3. Taxonomy (NCBI): domain Eukaryota; kingdom Viridiplantae; phylum Streptophyta; class Pinopsida; order Pinales; family Pinaceae; genus Pinus; species Pinus taeda. The sequence continues at coordinate 141,023 of APFE030487863.1, forward strand.
TGGCTCCCAAAAGACTGTACAATGAGTTATGAGGTTCTATAAATAGAAAAGGGTGGGGTGACCCTTGACATTCCCCTTTGTAACTCTTCAACTACCCTCATGACTCTTCAACTTACACATGATTGTTACATTCTACTATTGACACTTGGTCTTTCAATTTTACAACATGTTTACATTAGAATCTGCACATGTACCGATGTGAGACAAAAATGGGCCTGAGTAAGCCATGGAAGGCATAACTAATACTCAGACAATTATGGGAAGACTAACTCTTCGACATCCTCTCGATGATCGACGGTGGCTAACTGATGCCAAGCTTGGTAGTCTGTTATGGTGTCTGCGTGCTCTGTGGTGACATCCTTTTGAAAGCAAATTCTTGCCTCTGTTGCATCCGGGTACACTAATTTGGCACCTCTTTCCAACTCGTCAGATAACATGCGAATTATAGTCTTGAGTGCACATGAACCAACAACATACTTGTGCACAGTGTCTGTGCTCATCAACAAGTCTATGCTGGTGGCTATGCACATCAACTAATCAAAGTGCATGTCTAGCTCCAGTCAGACTTGGTTATTTGTCTTTGCCTCGGTGAGTGTGCCAATGGATGGGACCGCATGCGTGCACATAATGACATCCATGCTCCTGAAAACTTGTGCAAATGAAGCCTGTAAACTAGTGATGAGCTGTGGGAGTTCCTCATAGTTCCGTATATGACTTTGGATGCATACCTTCAACTCCACTCACTTTGGATTCATCATCTTTGGCAAGTGCAATGGGGCTCCTTTATACATCATTGTCCATATTTGCATGTGATTGAAAACTGTGTGTAGGTCTGACAAGATGCGTGCTCTCCTAACACAACAATGCTGCCAACTGTTGAGATGGACAACTGAATTATGCACGGTGAAGAACCTGAAGTACAACTCCTACATGACTTTCTCAAGAGATGATACTTTAACAAGTATCAATCTCCTTAACTCTGCTTTGACAGATGCTGTAACTTAATCTTCTCCCTGTTTAGCCGCTTGTAGCTCCTTAGCCATGCGCTCGTTCTCAGCTATCAATAATCTAAAAATCGAGTTGGTGGCTTCGGCATAGGCCCTTGTAGCATTATCTAATGCAACTGGATGTCTGTGCACATTAGACATGATCACTTGCTCTTCAAACTGCATAGGAGATACATGGACATCCAGAGTGGTCACTCTGCGTGACTACACAACTCTGTGTTGTGACGTGTCAAAGGATATGTTGTGCACCTCCACTTCCGGATTGTCCTCAAGGATTTTAGTGTCTCCTTGATCGCTTGGGACTTTCTCGGCTTCCAGATCTAGTGAATTCGGTGGGGTGACCTCTTTGTTATGAGGCATGAGTTCAATGTTGTGATCTAACCAAGGCTAAACCATATCCGTGTCCATCTATTCCAACATCTGTTTAATCTCCTCAGCAAAGTCTTGCTCCTTCCACTGCTCACTCTGTCTGGTATGTGCCAGCTGTTCGGATGAATCGATAGCTTGCATGGGTGCAGTTTCATCAATGTGTGCATGCTGCGCCTCTGGTTGTTCCTGTTCCCATTGCGCTTCCTTCTCTCTTCTGTGCATCTCTTGTTCTTCCCTGAGTTTCTGCTTCAACTCTTGCAACTCCTTTTCTGCTTCCTCTAGTTTCTGCTTCTCTCTTTGCCTTTGCGTGATCCTTCTGTCGGGCTGTCGTGTCTTCGCCTCAATCTCCAAAGCTGCTTTCAACACAAGTGGATATGATTTGAACTTACAACTTTGCTCCACCTCTATGCTGTCAACAACCTTCCTCTTGTCTTTGTCAAGCGCAGATCTGCTTCTCTCTGCTGCTGCTAATGATGCTTCTCTCTGAGATGCTGCTGATTTCTGCACTTCTAACCAGTCTACAACCATTCTGACCAATTCATTGAGCTTGTAGAAGTTGTAGCAATATCTCCATGGCTCTTCCTTAGGCCAATGATAAGCCCTGTGGATCCAAGGATGATACACTCTCGCACAATGGTCCTTTACTAAGCAATGCAGGTCATATGGATTGAAGATTCTGGTGTCGAAGGTGAACCTCTTAAATTCCTCCATCTCGGCCTCAACACTCTTGAGATTTTGGATCTCATACAACCTGATTTGCAAAGGAACAGCAGGCCAAGGTGCCTTCTTCTTCCTATGTAGTCTCGCTGACAACCCTGTTGAGATGTGATATGAGACTTCTTGCATGGCCAACTTGTCTGTGGAAAACTTTGGAAAAACATGCAGAGCCTTCTCTTTGCTATACATTTGGATGAAGGTTCCAAGGGTTGAGGCATAACGATCTTCTATGTCAATCAATGCCTCCTTTGCTTCCTATGACATGCAAGGTGGATCCTGCTCAAATATCATCTTGTATATTGGGGTGACCAAGTGGTCTGCTAGCTATATGATAACTCCACAATAGTTGCATTCAGAGAACAACCTGTAATAAGGGTGCACAAAGGTTTCTGAATGTGTCCATGCCCAACCCAAGCCTAGGAACTGCTAATGGGGACAAACTACATCAAGTATGTAAGAGGAAATGAATATCTTTTCTTGATGACCCTTGGGCGAATACCGAGCTTCTGTTACTTGTTCCTTCAATCGGAGAGCCAACATGTTGGACCAATTGAAAGGTCTTCCTTCGTTCACCAATTGAGCCAAAACAATCACCTAACTCTGTGGGAAGGACTCTATACTCTCTTAGCCATATAAGAGGCATGCGAAGATGACCAAGAGGTGATAATCCTTTTGCAATATCCTTGTCTTGTAAACTTGGTTGGCTGTTGTCTGGCACTTAGACGAATCTTTCACCAAACTCTTCAAGATGTCTCTTGAGTTTGCGCTGTTGCTGGGTCTGGTGAAGGGTGTATCCCTCGTGATCACTGACTACGACAAGTGATACATTGCCTGAAAGTCTTTTGCCTTGAAGGTAGAATGTTCTTCCCCACTGACACTGCTCAATACCATTGTGTCTGGATCAATATGCGAGACAATTTAGTGGACCATGTCCGTGCATGGAAACGTGGGATACCTGCATGCAATCCAGTACAAGCCATACTTGTGTATGTTGACATAGACCTTGCGGTCCTCCAGATTCTCCTCAAATGTGCTTGAACAAATGTCAGTGATTGCCTGCCATTTCATCTTGATCTCCTTGTCTATGAATGGTGTCCTTTGCACTCTCAACGATGTTGTTTGACCCTGCTCTCTTGGTAGCCATTGTACCTGTACTACTGAGAGACGGATGACCACTTGTGATACTTGGAGACAGAGCAACACTCATGGCAAGCAATCTGTCAGTTGAATACCAAAATAAACTTGAGGATTAGCATGCAACACACCTGGGTGACTAACTGGAAGATTTGCGCAATTTTCATCAGGAGGCTGGGACACTGAATGCCAAAACTGCGCAAAACATAGTTTGCATTGTCTGTGGGATGAATAAATGCTGAAACTGTCCAGAGCACAATCCATCTTGGCCTTCTGAGGACTGAAACTGCGCAATGCATAGTTTCAGTTGGTTTGATTGCAACCCGGTCAAATTGCATCTCTGCACAATTGCGGGACCAATGGGCACTACTTCTCAGATTTGTGCAGAGCAAGCCTGGGAGGCCAGTGTGAGGAAAGATTTGCGCAATTCCTAGGAGGAAGGCATGGCCTTCACCCTCAGAAAATCGTAGTGCAAGCTGGGCAAGGAAAGTTCCGGGCCAAGGTAGCCCAGACCCGTCGACGGGCGACTAAAAACATGAAATGCATGTGAGAAGCTGAGTGCAGATAAGAGTGAATGAACATGAATGCAAACAGTGAGTGCATTATCTAGTAAATGGGAAGACAAGTAAGTGTATGAAGCAAGTCATTGCAACGACAATCGTTAGTGCAGAAACAATGTCTTAATGCAACAACAAGGAGATGCAATGAAAAACTTGAAACTGTGCTTCTACAAGCTAACATGCAATAAAATGACAGCTTTCAACAAAACCAAGCAAACAACACTCACACAAACCAAAATACAAAAAGAGACAGAAAAGAAGCAAAAGACATGAAAAAACAAACTTACCCGAAAAAGCTAAGCTGAGTGTGTCAAATTCTCCTAAATGCGAAGGGGAATGCTAGAGCTCCAAGATCAAAGTGAAGAATGAGATCTAAAGCATCAAATAAATAGTTTTGACAAGATCGAGGTTTATGACGTGCATGGCACAAATCTATGAAAAAGCGACACTTGGTGGGAAGTTTCTAAAACGACTTTTGCATGTAAGCCCCAACTGCTAAAAATGGATCCCTAAAGTCTAGGGATGCTTTTTGCTTTTTGATTTTTTCCTTTTAGGGAAAAAAATAGCCCATGCATACAAAGCAATATTGTTAAGTCCTGGAGGGAATTGGTCAACTTGGGAGAACATGCAACAGATTGCAAGCCTCTGGGTGACTTCTGCGCAGTTTCTGGGCTGAGTGGCTCTGGCTTCCCCTCAGGCTCTGCGTAATTTCTGGATTGAAGCCAAGGTTGTTAGCCAGATTTGTGCAAATTTTGAGAGCAAGCCCAATGATGGGATGCTTTGTACAAATTTCAGAGGAAAGGCTGCCTGCTTGCTCTACGCATTTCTTGAGAGCAACAAATTGCCTTGCTGTTTTGCGCAATTCTAGAGAGGAAGGCTTGTTTCCCTCGAGTTCTGCACAATTTTCCAAGTGAGCACAACAAACATATCATGATTAAGTCACAGGATGTGAGCTTACGGGTGGAAGGCAAACAAGCTAGAAAACACAAGCTGATAAGCCACAAAAACTCAACTGAAGCATAAGTACCTGCCAGTGCAAGACATGCTACTAAGGATGGTTGGTAGTGAGGCTCCAAAACGAAGCTAAGGGAAAAATTTGGAGGGTTGTTGTAGCCGCTACAACACATTATTAAATCCAAAATTTCCGTGTCATGAGCCGAAGTTAACCCCAATAAATGACCATACATCTCTGCTTAATTGTTGGTTTTCCTACCCAACCATAAGAATATTTGACAATAATTTTTCCTCCTTTTTATTTTTTAAACTATTTTATTAAAATTAA